>WURT03134145.1:0-11412 GCA_009936505.3 Holothuria glaberrima | reverse complement strand
AAGACCGCAGACGGGCTCTGCATCATTCCGGGCATCGGCCTTGGTTAGTGCAATACCACAGCTAAAAAAATCTAATTAATGAGAATTTCTAAACTGTACAATTAGTGCAAAGTTTTGCTAAGGTTAACACCATTTTGCATCTATACCATCTTAAATGAACAAAACTTCCTTGAAAGGGAGGGGTACCCCTGACCCCCCTCCCCCAGCATACCAAACCCAGGTGCCAACTATCCTACGCAGTCTACGTCCATGCAAGTATCGAATAGAAGACTCTGGCCTTACATGAAACCATAAAGTTGTATCGTTACTCTTTCTTTCCTGAAGAACATATTTCAGCAATATTTTCAGAAAATAAGTGTAGTAAAATTGGACAATGTACTTAACATGAAAACAGGGTAAATCTATCTCTGAGACAAATTCAGTGTAAAATAATAAAAAAAATCTGAGAAAAGTAGACCAATTGTGCCTGGGTCAAATTCCCTCTGTAAATGCCACCATTTTGCGTGTGGACATCATCGCAACTAAAAAATTTCCTAAAAGAGAAGGCACCCGTCCTCTTATACCCCCAGGGAACAATTCTACAAATGTGCGAATCAGTCATGTCCCACCTTTCCTTAGTCAAACATGTGTTTATTTTTAGCTGAATTGTAATACGTTTATATAAGCTTATAGGACAACATCCGGTATACCATTCATTATTCCCCTAAAAGTTATTTTAGTATTTTCATCTCATTTAATTTCTAGAAGCATGAATTTCTACAAATGTAATTTCTAGAACTATGAACTTCTACAAATATTTAATGTTCAGATGCAAACTACAAGGCCTGGGAAGTGTCATTTTCAGCAATCTGGAAGGCAGTTTAGGCAAAAAGTTTCGTGGCACGCTATGCGCCAACGGGTGGTAATGCTTCGCTTAGATAGTGTAACAAATTGGTCCTTCAATCTAGCCCCCCCCCTTCCCCAATTTTGAAAATCTTCCTACATAGCATGTGTTAATAATCTTAACATGTTAATATCTTGGCAGTTATATACTAAGACATTTACATCCGAGAATTTGACATCTCAAACTGACAAAGTGAAATATTTAAATATTTAATTAATATCGTGACAATATCGTGACAAAAATAAATTGAAATATTGACATTTGACATCATGATATCAGAACATATTAGCTCCAACTGTTCAGCTATTAAGGAACCTGATCACACTATATTGATAACAGAGATCCGAGATTTGGACATTTCGGTATTTTACCATATAATATTTAAATGGGCTTATTGAGTTGGTTCGCAAAATTCGTGATTTTTCTCACACCTGTTGAGATTTACTCAAATCTTGATGGCAAATGGCCAAAATAAGATATTCTGCACATCTGACTCACAACTTAAATAGCTGTGACAGGGTAATTAATGATTTAAAACCATTTATTACAAATTTGTGACCAAACACTTTTTACCATTATGTAGTAATCTTATGTAATTCCTGTCCACAAAAACTGAAATATCTCACATTTTTGGTAACTGTAGGAAGTGAAACATGAGTGAATGAGGCTAATTAGAAGCATTGTCATGCAACAATTTCCTCAAACTCGTCACAAAAATAATCGATATCAAGTCAATGAACCCGTTTAAATGTAAGGGAAAGTGATCTAAATATGTAAATATTTTGACAGCAGATGTAACAATATTGGCATTATAAGATCCTGGTACTAAACATCCAAATATTTTACGTTGAAATATTGAGTTAAAATGATCTTAGGTGTCAATATATAAATATCATTCTGTCACGATATTACGATATTGAGATCCTATAATTTAATGCTTAAATACTTTACACTAAATTGTCTGAGATAGTACGGTCTCGGGTGTCAACATTATCCTGTCACAATAATATCATATTATGATGCTATACAATTCAACATTTTAATATTTTACGCTAACATATTAAGACATTAATATCTCGGATGTAAGTATCTTAATATCACACTGTCGCGGAGTGAGGGTATTGAGATTTTGTAATTTAACATTCATACGTTTTGCGCCAAAATATTCTGATATTAATATAATGGATGTCAGTATCTCAATATCTACGTTTTTTTTTTTTTTTTGTACCCATCTTTACTGTTCAACGAAAATCTCAGATAAATTCAACTTATTTCAGTCGAATACTTACATATGTACATGTCTTCTAGCATTCACAAAAGCTACAGTTGCTATACAATATAAGGTGTATAATCTAATCGAAAAGGTCTTTATTATTTGATAAAACTTATTGCGGCAAGACGAGCTTACTTCCGCTTTAGAACAGATATACCTTTCGACCTTAAGCAGGAACTTTAATTTATAAAAGAATGTAATGTGATTAGGAGTTGTATTATTTAATTTGCAACTGTAAACGTTATGCTTTCAATATAATATAAAATAATTCATAGGGTGGTTTAAAAGAAATTTGTAGCCGAAAAAGAAATCTTCTTTTGTAAGGATAAACAGTTTTCCAAAAAGAGATTGTTCAGTATCTAAAAGAAATGTAGAGGTGAAGGGACATTCCCAAAAATATCTACGTTGCTGTCACGGTATTTACACATTGAGATCCTCTTAATTGTTTTACGCTAAAATATTGTCTGAGATGACAAGATCTCGATTGTCGATATTGTAATATCCCACAGTCACGACAGTGAGTTGACGTAATTTAACATTTGGATATTTCGTGCAAAATATTCTGATATTCAGCCAGCCTAGAACGGGCCACGCATGCATGACAGACCTATGATGTAGAGATCTGAAAGTCAAGGGTTGGTCATGTTACGACTTGTTGTCCCCTCGTGGACGTAGCCCTCTTGGAAAGGAGAACTCCTTCGGAAATAATATTTGGTTCCGTTCTTCGACTCTTCGCCGTAGAGTCAGGGGACTTTGGAAAAAGTGATATTCTGAAATTATTACAATAGATGTCAATATCTCAATATCTTACCTTCACGATATTTAGACCTTCAGATCTTGTTACTTAATATCAAAATATTTTACGCTAAAAATATTGAGAAAAGCAAGATCCCTGTTGTCAACATGTAAATATCGTACTGTCACGATATTAAGATAGTGAATTTCTGGAATTTATTATTTAAATATTTCTCGCTGAAATACTCAAATATTGGTATCGGAGATGTCAATATCTGTATATCTTACTGTTACGATATTAAGATCTTGAGACCCTCTTATCTGAATATTTTTCTCTAAAAGACTGGCATTACATAATCTCGGATGTGAATCAATGTCATCCTGTCACGATATTAGATTGATATCCAGCAACTATATGCCAAAATATATTACGCTAAAACATTGAGGTAACAAGACCTCCCATATTAAAATCTCATTTTCCTACTGAAAATATAATCAAGATGGTGATATAACATCTAATATTTGCATGACACTAAATTTTCCTTAATTACATGTTGTAAGATGAGATCCAAACAAAACTGTTCAGTTCTGTGCTTAAATTATCTCTAAAACAGGTTTTACAATCAACCTCGCCTAAACTTTGAAGACTCCGAAGACTTTTGCGCTTCGTTTGGCCCGTTAGAAAGTGCATGTCCTTGTCTTACACCACACTTGGCCTCTGTTGAATCTGAGGACGAGAATAAATTCCTGCACGAATGGTGGCAGTCCATGAGAGAACCTGTAGACGACAGGCAGGTAAGCCTACAAATAATCGTTTGAAGGGAAAACGCATTCCCCTTAATCTGTTTGAATGAGTGTGCCCCGTCATCCTAGTCCAGGAATGGTTCTTATCAATAATGTGACAATATGCTTTTTACTTCTTTGTTATATTCCTGTAGAAAATCTCCTTGGTTTACCTTCAATATTCAATTTTTGTATACAGAAACATAATGAGAGATACTTGTGAGTGAAAAAATAGGAAATTTGTAAGTTTAGCAAACTTTTGAAAATAAACTTGGGGCGACTGCAATCTCCCTTTAAGCAAATATTTTGTGACCGGCAATAAAATAGACTTACTCTTCACTTTTTTTTAACCTGCACAAATTTTAGGTAAAGTGTATGAATCTCATTTATAACGTCTCCGTGCGTATGTTTAACAACAATTCAATCAATTAACCTACAAGACTGTTTTTAATTGAGTGAGGGAGTTTAAACATTTCTCCCTGGAAGACGTTGGGTGCAATTTTTCTCATGCTATCCTTCTAAATTTACGATGAAGGGGATGGAGGCAGGGTGGTTGGAAAGAAATTTGTGGACGGGGAGAAACCGTTAAAACGATAGGTTACAATTCCTTGTCAGAGTTGAATTTGGTAATTGACACAGTGTCATATGTTTGATTACCAGAAGAGCTAACTGATTATTAATGGTTTCTCAGGAAAATCTGACTCAGGGTCTACTTGAAGAGTTGCAAAATACGCGGTCGAAGGGCTTCAAAATTTTACGCGAAAGAAAGGAGGGCCCATGCTCACAGAAAAGTAGGTCAACTATGGGGTGGGTGTTTGCAATAACATCCATCGTGTCGTATCTATCCGTTAGAAGGTTTCGATCCTCCCAACTGCTTAGTGAGGGTCAAACGTCATCATGAGACAATAGGGTGAATCTCTTAAAGTATTCTGAACACGACGTCTCTTATTGGAAAGCATGGACACTCTTCCCACTTTGTATGTGGATGTGTCACATTGAGTAAATGTACCCAAAGGTTTTAGTGGAGATCAAAGGTTACCAGGGGTCACCAGTAGTGAAATTCTGAAATCCTTAGGTACACCATATCTCAAAGTGTAAATCATGAAACTTTTCATTCTTCACATGTAGATATGTTGTACATTGATTAAATGAGCCTACGGTGGGGATCGGAAGTCACCCGGGTAACTAAACAGTGAAAACATACACTGAAAACCTTGTTAACAAGATACATACAGGAAGGAAGGATGAATAACATCACATTTGGAATGCAGATGAATTATATTGAGAAAAAAAATGCGCTTACGGTCGAGGTCAAAGATCATCTGAGGTCACCAGCGGCAAACCATTTGAACCTGGTTAACATGATATCTCACTTGATGGGATGCATGAACAATTTATACTTGGCAATACCTAAGAATCACAGGTATACGCCCACACGCAAGAAAAATTCCCCCAAATCAAAAGTTACCATTGCCTCAATGCATTTTAGTTATCTCCCCCCCCCCCGCCTATGTATTTCAATATTCCTAAATTCGTTGTTGTAGGGAGGGAGAGGGGAGAGGAGGTACCTGGTTGACAAACTTTTTGGTGAGTGGAACATTCCCCCACCCCAACTGTACCCCCATTGCTTCGCCACTGGGTATATATCGTAGAAAAAACTTCAGGATGTTAAAATTTCACAGACGCCTTTGTGTTTTAGGCACTTGCAAAGGCAAGAACATATTGACTAATTTATTTGATTCATCTCCACGTCGATCAGTGGCAATCAATCGATTGTTCAATTGATCAGTAAATAACTTGATGTACTTCTGGGCTGCTTAATCGATCGAGCAATTGGTTAATTAATTGATCCACTGATCGATCTGTCGGTTGATATGTGGTTTTATCAAATATTGACCAAACGGTGGAACAATTGATATACGCTTAGTTTGGCGACAAGGCTTAGATTTCATTCTAGGGGCTCTCTTCAAATGGTTCATTAAAAAATCGCCCTAAAAATTTACAGGGGCTATTTTCAGTTCTACGTGATTAAAATCCGGTAGGTTTAATTTATACCTTGTATGAATGCTTACTGTACAAGTAGGCTTTTTACAGTATTTTTTAACTTTTGTGTACCATGGCCATTCAAATTTAGAGCTGCAAGAGCTTCTTTAAAGGGTAGGGCAGGCCCGTAGCCAAGGAGGGGGCGGTATCGCCAAGAAAAATTCCCTGCAAAAATTTTAAGATTAGAAATTACGATCGCTAACATCACTTAACCCTGAAAGATATCCAACCGCTGGAAGCCTTCTCGGCCCCCTTCAGAACTCTAGTCTGGCTACGGGCCTGTGAAGGGTTCTTCTTGTACTCTTCACCCCGTGCACACTGGAACACTGTAAAACCCATTTTGTTGGGGAAGCTTAATAGAATTGAGGGAACTTGTTGCGTGAAGCTTTGTAAGTTCAGTCAACTGAGTTTCTCTGATTATGCATCTCATTGTAAGGAGAAACTCAGTTCAATAAACTTAAAAAGGTTAAAGCAGTAAGTTACCTCAAATCTATTAAGTTTTCCCAAAACACTGGGTTTTACGGTGAAGGATTTTCTTGATCTTCATTAACGATATTGATAGCTCTCTCACATCTAGTATTAGTAAGTTTGCTGATGACACTAAGCTCTATAGGAAAGTAAATGATGAGAAGGATGCTTCACTGCTGCAAAAGGACGTAGGTTATTTACTTGGTTGCAGACTTGGCAAATGTCTTTTAATGCAGATAAATACAAAGTTCTTCACTTAGGTTAAAAAAATTGAGTTATGATGATACCATGGCTGGTAATATCTTGAGTAATGCGTCTTCTGAGAAGGACCTAGGTGTTGTCATTACAAGTGATCTGGAGCCTTCTAAGCAGTGTGCAGCTGCTGCTGCTAGGACAAATAGGGTGCTTGGTTTGATCAAGAGGAATTTCAGTAACTTTAGTAAAGATATTGTGTTGAAACTGTATATTAAGCAATTGGTTAGGCCACAACTTGATTATGCTGTGCAGGCCTGGAGTCCCTTTTATGAAAAGGACAAGTTTCTTTTAGAGCACGTTCAGAGGAGGGCCACTCGACTTATTCCCGATGTGCGTTATCTCCCTTATCATGATAGGCTAAAATTTCTAGGACTTACTACTCTTAAGTTAAGAAGGATTAGGGGGGGGGGGGGTATGCTGCAGGTTTTCCAATTCCTTTCTGGTAGGAATTCTCTCTCTAATTGTGACTACTAAGAGGTTTATGCTAGTTCCCGTATTCGTGGCCGTTGTAAGAAGCTGGTGAAATGTTTCTTTAGGCTTGATATTAGAAAGTTCAGCTTCTCTCATAAAATGGTGAATGAGTAGTCAATTAATTCAAGATTAACATAGACAAGTTTTATTGTGACTGTGGGAGAATCTGATGATGCTCGGCGCTGTTAGGTATTAGGTTGGTTTGGGTTTTGCTTTGGGTCTGGACTGCAGGGCATCTTATGGGGTTATTGCCCTCCTTTGCCCTTCAACTTGTTAAGTTATGTTATGCAAAGAGTGTCTTAAAATTCTGTTTTTGGTCAGCATAAATTACTTTAACTCAACTTCTACATAAATTACGTCACAAATTTTGCCATGATTTCTGATTTGTTCTTTCCCCCACAGGCAGTTCGTCTCGGATACACCGATAGAGCCAAAGAGGGCACGTGGAAGTGGAGAGACGGTTCTCGTGCCAATTACACAGCCTGGAACATATCGCAACCGGATGATTGGAGAACGGGACAAGATTGTTCTGTAATGTGGAAAATAGAGGGTTCTTCAGGTGACACAGGGAGATGGGATGACGAACAATGCGAAAATGCTAGAGCATTTTTTTGCAAATTTAGTCTCTTGGATTAAACGAAGTGGCCTGAAACATCTGACCGAATGTAACACCCCTGGCCTTAGACTTCGATTTTTCAACTTTTGAACTTTGAAATAAAGGGTCAATTTGACTGAATATTGCAGTTGCATATTGTAGCTCGATCTGCACCGCAACTGGTGAGTTAGTGTCGGGCTTTTCAGATAGAGATATTTTTCATTTTCTTGAAAGATTCCAATGCGTTGGTTTACACTGAATGCTGAACAATAAATCGAAATGCAATAAATTAAACAGAGAACTACGTGAAAATAAGGTCCTCACTAGCAGGCTACGACAAATTTTCTTTTTTCTTTGACTTGTCCGTCTGACTGTAATAGCTCTTTAAATCTATTTGCCGGCTTGACTGTCTACTTTTCTCCAGTTCGAATCTACCCAATAGCCTAAATCAAGGAAGTCTTCGAAGCAGGCGCGTAGCCAAGGGGAGGGTTCGGGGGACTGAACCCCAAGACCCAAGCTTGAAAAAAATAATGGCAATAAAAAATCATCAGAGTCTTGGAGAAAATATGCTGACACGACAAGCTTTACTACGTTTGAGGCACAAACATTGCATCATTTTGCATCTGGGGGCCTAAATAATCCGTTTTCTCCCAAAGGGGAGGGGGAAGCCCTCTTATATCCTTCCCCATTTCACACTCCAACATAACCCTTCCCATGACGCAATCCTGGCTACGCGCTTGCTTCGAAGGTCATGTCACACACTGGTTTAACTAGTACAGATACAGTTTTATTTGTTAACACAAATTGCAACCCATGCATCATGATGATCCATGAATTGTACATAAGCATAGCGCACTCTGTAATGAATTCAAATGACGAAAACTGGAGTGATCTCTTACTAGTTTATCATTGGCGTCGCCAAAGGGGAGGGGGACGCACCCCAGCTTTGGCTGTGCCCTCGGGGATTTTGGCTATTAAAAATTTATGTATCTATTTGGACATAAGGACAGGTACCACTGTCAATTGGGTTAAAATTGAGCTAAAATTGCACAAACTGATCATAAAACCACATTGTTGCGACGCGCTTCGCGCACAATTATTTTTGTGAACTTTGTAAAGCACTACCTTACTGGGAAATATATTCCAGAGTTATCGTTTCAACATCTATTTTCGACAGCAATGGGACCACTACGACCTTTCCATTTAAGATGGTTTCCACATCGATTATCTTTTATTTCAATTTTGTGTTGGAAAACTGTTAAGACTGAAATTTTTGTTGCCTGTTTTAACGCACACCCAAGAACATAAGAGCCCCATCTCATTGGCTAATGTCCGTTTATTTTAAATACCGGTGCCTTTAACTTTGCAAGAAGAAGTTTGCTCTCCTTAATCTTCGCGGAGGCAGTGTCAAGCACCACACTAGAGTTGATAAAGTGGTGATTCATCCACGAGGAGTATAAATACTTTGTGCACGAAAATTTCCTTAATACTTAATAGCAGTCTTATAAGCTTCACGCGTCGCGGGCATCAGGGGTGGTCACTAGCCATCCTTTTCTCATTTATCAGTTTGCTGCTGAAGAAAATGCAGGAAATATATTTGTTGTAAATAAGAATCTTAAAGAGGGATTTGCATCACCCCAAGTATGACTTTTACTTGGGGGTAAGCAAAAGTCTCAGTTGGAGACTACTCTTTGATTGACATTAGAATTAAAAACTTCAAAAGATGAAGAGCAGCTCATCTTATACGCAGCATGCAAAGAAGGTGTTTTGATTACACATCATAGGGCCTTGTATACTCACTAGGATATGGCCTTAAGCAATAAACTATATTTGTGTCTGCACAAATTTAGGAGAATCAAAAGACAGTTATGGGTGGAGCTAGAAATAACTTAGATGGGAGAATTGGAAATGTCTGGGATGAGGCTATTCCCCCTTTAAGGACCGATACCCTATTGGAAATGTCTGGGATGAGGCTATTCCCCCTTTAAGGACCGATACCCTAAAAAAAAAAAAAAAAATTAACATTCAAGGGGGCTTGTTCTTTTTAAATTTTCGGAGGGCCCCTGAACCTGCCGCTATAGCTGCACCTTTGATGCTCTAATGCTAGGATTAAGTCTTTTCAATATTACTTATTACCAGGCGTGTCGCCAAGGAGGGGAAGAAGGGGGCAGCCGCCCCTACTTGGGCATATTTTTTGTATTTTTTATGATTTTTTTTATTTCACTGTTTGACCTACTTATGACCAATGACCACAAATGACCTTTGACCCACTTATAAAGTACAACTACAATGAACTTCATCTTATGAACACTATGGCCAAATCTAGTAAGATTCAGACACAAGCCGTTGAAGTTGAGTGAGTGAACGAGCGAAGGAATGAACGAAGGAACGAATAAAGATTATGATGAATTTGTATAAGTAGTTGGGTAGACCATTTCGACTGTTGTTCAGGCTTTATGACAAGTTTCTTTCAGAAGAGCAAGGTTGAGCTTATGGCGTCGCCTTAAACCGGAAGCATGCAGTTGCATTATGATAGACTCAGGCGTCGTGTATTTGTTGTCCTTGAGTTTAACAAGCACTTGGGAGGGGTATGCTGTAGGTTTACAAATACCTTTCAATAGGAGGCATTCTTTCTTACCATACTGCCACTTAACGAGTTAAAAGAGTTGACCATTAGTGGAAGAGTTTGCATAAGTGTAGGCCTACGGGACTTATCCGGTTGGAGGGTGCTGCAGCATTTGTGCCCCAAACTAATACGCATGTCTGCCCGAAAATAGCATTCACTTTGCCCTAACATGGCAAATTTTCTCACATCATATGGGTCTTCCCTACCCGCCCCGTACGCCTACGACAGTCTACATGAATGGGCTGTTGACTCACATATAGTCCATTTCTTCAAGTTTAACGCTGTTAAGTTTTACTTTGACTGTGATAGTATATAAATAATGTTTATGAGTGCGATAGTATGAGTAATTTCATGAGTTGAAAGACTGAATGATCTATTCAACGAGGCGAAGCCAAGTTGAATAGAACGTTCAATCTTTCAACGAATGAAATTATTCATAATATCGCACGAATGGAAACATTCATTCCTTGTTTTATATAACACCTAACTTCCTAAATCAAAGATATTGGGTTAGTATATACTAACCCTCGGTTAATACCGAAAAAACCGTGGCATGTGACGACCAATCCTCCAATCAGATGTAGAGGAATTAATAAGGTGTTATATAAAATCTCACAGTGCTGGGTGCTGCTATGTTTTAGATGGTCTGTACTTTCTATTGGTATTGATCAGGGAGTTTGATCACCAGGAACGTAGCCAGAGGGGGAGCAGTGGGAGCGACTGCTCCCCCCTTTCAGCGTCGAAAGAAATGGTAAAACTGTTATGTTTTTGCAGGGTATTTTGTCAGTGCTCTTTTGATCTTGAATTATCGTTAGCTCTGTTAACGCCATCATAATCCAGGGACAAAGCCGGGGGGGGGGGCAATAAATACTCCCAATGTTTTCTAATCCTATCCAGATATCTGACAACTCGAATCAGTAACAATCAGGTCCAACTCCATCCCACTTTAAAGGAGCTCGGCTTTCAAATTATCAGTTTCTCCCAAGTCTACTCTATTGTGGTTGGTTCTAAGTACTTTGTAAACATGGGTTGGCTCAACTTGTCCAGATGGTAACATTAGTCTTTCTTAGTAAGGGAATTTCAATGACAGCACATCAGCCTATAGCTCTGATCAAAGTTCAAAACTACAATATTTTGATCATGAATTTAATAATTGGCCTATGGTTAGGCTCTAGCCTACGTAGGCCAGCATTAACTTTGCGGGTGAAAGTCATTGACTGTTTTCGGTCTACTTTTGGGCTAAAAAATCCAAGAAGCTCCAAGAAGCGGGGAGAATTTCG
>WURT03134123.1:0-11413 GCA_009936505.3 Holothuria glaberrima | reverse complement strand
GCACGGGATTTTCTCCATTTCCTTTCAAGCCTTCTGCGCTCACGCCTAGCACAGAGAATCTCATCGTTAAACCAGGGAAGTCTACAACGAGCAGATAGAGATCTCGTGACATAAGGTGCAAAATTCGGTGATTCCAGCCTGAACATGTACAAATCGTAGCTATGCGCTTGATGCCAGTTAATATCTAGGTGCTCACACGGTTCATGACTTTGACACTGATGTGATGTTCACCGGAAAGCAAGAGCTTTTGCCCAATTTGACATGTCTTTCCAAATACGTCACTAAATGCGGGTAGGCCTATTTATGTCATCCAGGCATATGACCTACCTTACCCTTTGCTTTGTCATTCGAATCCCATCCCATCCTTCCGACTTGAAACGGCCAGTGTTTAAATTTTTTCACCCACGCCCGGATCGGCTCTCGGTGGGCCTGTCTTGGTATTCATAAATGCATTATTTTCGACGCGCTCCTCCCGCCGAGGAGTCTGCTTAGCCACACCCTCTAGTAACCTGTGCCTAACTTAGCCTAAGCAATATTCTGCGATGCTCGGACAGAACTGATCAATCCACAGTTGTTCAAATTTAGTTATCAATAACAGTGTTCGGTGAAAGACTACGGAGGGATGATCCACTTTGTCGGGAGGACAGTTGGTTTTGACACAATGCGTGTCATCCCGGATACGGGCCAGCCGCCCGACAAGTGTTTTCCTCTGCTTAAGCATAGACCCTTATATGAGTTCCTCAAACATTTGGCGCCCTGCGCGCTCTATGTAGGTACACTGTGTTTCAGATTTTCCAAAAATAAAAAACCCACAATTGTCACAAAACGTGCCGGCCCCCCCCCCCAAAGGGGGCACAGAGGGGCACGTGTTCACTTTTTTCGCCGGCCAAAAATGGTGAAATGTAGGCGTATCACGCTGTCCCATATACAAGGAAAATAATACTTTATATTTTGTTCAGGAATTTCCCACTTATGACTGGTAATTAAGTCTAGACTACCACTGGTTGTATGAGACGAGACGGCTTTGCCGACACTTTACGGTCACAGAAAGGCTAATTTCCGACGAGTTTCGCTCGCACTTTTCAATTTCAAAAAATTTTTGTGGCAACATTTTATTATTACTACCACAACAATTCTGGGCGCGGTTCGCACGCTCTAGTTTCTTTGTGTTTCTTTGAACTTTGGTTTCATATACATAAACAGTGACCCCCTGACCAAGTGGCATACCAGACATGTACACGTAACAATTTAACGGTAAAGGTCGAGAATTTTATCCTCAGTGGAATATCTCGTCCCCGTTTCGGCGTAGACCTACTGACGAATAGGCAAAACTTTGAAATTTGCATAGTGACGAATGTGAATGTTTGGTCACTTTGGCTTGTGACAAATGCAATTTAAGCCAGAATCTCAACATTAAAATAGGAATGTCCATAACATATAATTCATTTTTTACAATTGAAAACTAAGAAATGATTAATTAGGCAAAGAATGTGAGAGAACATTCGTCATTATCTTAAATAAGAAAGTTGTGACAAAAAATGGGAGCTGGAACCGGTAAAGGTCCTCCCACTCTAGATCTGCATTTGACAGCCTGATCTGTGGAGAAAGGTCTGTTCGTAGAATGCCCAATGTGCACACCAACGTGTTGGGAAATTAAATATAGAATCTATAGTCATACGTAAGGGCATGTTTGCCGATATACATTTTTTCTGAAAAAAAGAAAGTAAAGCATGGGAGTCTCGTTTAGTTCATCGATCAGTAAGAAACCTTTCAGCAAATGAAATTATTATGGGAAAAGGGAGAAAAAGGAGAATGGAAAGATGATCGACAGGCACGACTCTGTAACAGTAGGATGTTTATCTGATTAGTTACAGCGACTATGACATTGCTCACGACTGCCGGAGGAAGTGTCAGTTGTCGCACACTGCACCTACTTCAAACGTTGCCATAAAACCTGCGTTTTTAAGGAGGAAAGATTTCTATGTGCTGGTTGTCTGTTAGGAATAAGAATTAAAGTCGACGACGTAATACGAAACAAAAAACTTAAGGACAATTTATATGTTTATTTACTATGATTCCTTCCTCAATAAAAGTGTGTAAAGGTTCGACACAGAAGACCAACTTCAATACTGTCTATTCTTAACTTATAAACAAACCGTTTTATGTAGAATTTATTCTATTTACATGAAAACTTTATTAGTCTAGTTTTTATCATATAACAAATAAAAGTTAATAACATAAAAATATTTCTAACTTCTAGAGAAGTTTTCAAAGTGTTTTAACAAGAGCTATGTGAGCCAATTGAGAACAACGTATTTAACGCTTTAATAAGCAAATATCGAGCAATGGGGAAACATGCTGTATTTGAGAATCAATTGGTTCCTTTAGGACATTTGACTATCTAAACGACAGGTAGCTTGGCACGCAATCATCGGTAGAATATCAGTTACCTGCACCGTGACAAATGGATTTATTAATGGAGGTCGGTTTTGATGTTCATTATATGTGTAAGACTGCGTGGTTTCTGCAAAATTGCTGTGATTTATTCTGCAAATATAAACGTTCTTATTTAGTATTTTTAAAAGTCTTTCTTGTGGTAAAACAGAAGGGTGCACATTCCACAGAGTTATACATCAGGGGCCACCCAGCGTTTTCTTGGTTGGGTAGGGGGATGGGAGTAACATAATGTATCTATTTCAAGCGAAGATCCAAGGGGCACAGAGAGGCATGTGTCCCCCTTTTTTCTTCGGCCAAAATGGTGAAATGTAAGCGTATCACGCTGTTCCATACACAAGAAAAATACTTTATATTTTATTCAGGAGTTTCCTATTAATATAACTGGTATAGTCCGAGCTTATAGGCCTACAACTGAGAGTATGAGACGACTTTGCCAACAGTTTACCGTCACAGTTGAAGGCTATTTTCGGGCGCGCTTCGCGAGCACTTTTTTATTTCACTTTCGTCAGTTCGTGGTAACCTTTCATTATTGCTGCCAAAAAAAAAATGGGGCTCGGTTCGCGCGCTCTACTTAATGACGTTTTTTTCATACTTTGGTTTCAAATTCATAAATAGTAACCACAGACCAACCGGTGTACCTAGTCACCTATAGGTAAAACATTTGTGGAAAAGGTGGGAATTTCATCCTCAGTCACATAGCTCGTCCCCTTCATGGCGTACTAACGAATAAACAAAACCTTGAAAGTTGCATAGTGACAAATGTGATTGTTTGGTCATTTTGGCGTGGTGACGAGTGCAATTTTAGTCCGAACCTGTTTATCTCAATATTAAAAATTGGAATGGCAATGTAATATGTTTTATTTTCTTCAAGTGAAAACTGAGAAACGAGTACACTGGCAAAGGATCTCCAATTTCGAGAACATTCGTCACTGTGTAAACTTGGAAACAGAAACAGAAACAGATTCGTCTCTACACCAAAATCATGTTTTGCCAATCCGTCAGTACGCCAAAAGGGGATGGGCTGTTCTCTTGTATTTGTCGAGCAGTAGTCTACCAGGGAAACCAACTCTCAGGACATACGCGTGGGCACGATGCAAGACGTGTTATTCGTAGGGTGGGGCAAGGTTGGAACAGGGGATCATGGCCTCCGAGTCGCCAAATTGTCCAGCTTCGTCGAGGATCCTTAACGAAGTATGTAATCCCTGACGTACCATCAGTCACCCCGACAGTGTACTTATTTTTCCTCTCAAGGACTGAAGGAGGGTAGATTCACTGAATGGAACCCAAAATTTTCCTGGCTTCGCGCCCTGTAGAGTTTCACGATGCTTCAGTTTCTTCCTTAGTTCCGTTTCATATAGTCTACATAGCGCAAGCCCCCCCCCCCCCAAGTTACCAAGTACCCTTTAGGTATAGCACACACAGTTTTCTGTAAACTGGTAAAAGATTGGGAACATCATCGCCATTATCATAGTTTTTCCTTGACTTTGTTGTATGGTTTACGGCATAGGCGTAGGAAGCGGGGCTGGGGGGGGGGGGTTAGTCCGCAGTAAAAAATGTGGTGGGGCGGAGTATGCTTCCCCTCTATCCGAGGACAAGAAACCCTTATTTATTCCCTTTGTTAAAATATCCAGTAATTTTCCTCAAAATTTCCACAATATTTCGCACCAAATTGCATCTAAGGACAGCAAATATCCCAAAAAATCTCCAAAGGGGGAGGGGCACACCCCCTTAGACCCCTCGGCCTCCTCCAGGATGGCGGTCTGAAACAACATTCAGCCCACCAGTTGAGAATAGCTCCCCACGCCTATGATATACGGTTACACAATCGCGGTGGGATGTTCAACTAAATAGCCCGGTTGGAAACAATACATGTTATCCCCGATAATGGGTATAAATTACTAAATTCTTACGTCTGTGCCTCCAATTGTACAAAACGACCCCCAAAATACGACCATAAAAGTTATTTCGCGGGCATTTTTCGAGCTGTAGAAATAACTTTTTTTTCTTCATAGGTTGATTTCATTACCCAATAAAAAGAACCCCCAACTAGTGGCTTAACAAGACAGCAAATGTAGGAGATTCTCTATCCTCAATCACGCAGCTTTTCTCCAGCGCCGTAGCGAGCTGGGGTGAGGGGGTTTCATACCCCCCCCCTCAATATTTGGTGGCAGTCGGCAAAGTTTTCGGTCTCTCGGCAAAAAGGGGAGAGGGGAAGGAAAGAAGAGGAAAAGAAGAGAGAAGGGAAAAGAAAGGGGAAGGAAGGGAGTGAAAGGGAAGACGGAGAATGGAAAGAAAAAACAGGAGAAAGAGAAAACTGGAGCGCGCAGCCACTCTGTTATCGGCTATTTCGATTTTCGGTTCTTCATCTATTTGGCCCATTCAAGTTGAATTCCCGTCGGTAAGTTGATCATGCAAGTGACGGCCGTAAAACGGCCGTCGGTGTAATTGGACGGGTGACCAAGTCCGTCGGCATTGAACTCCAGGAAAGAAAGAGAATTAAAGGCTTCCGTATAGGCTCGCTATTTCGGGTTATATGACATTCTTGAAAAACCACTTTCTGAACATTATTCCTCAATTTTATCATCACCATGGGATCAGCAGCAGCCGATTACCCATGGAGCGGGTAGGCTATCCTTTGCCCGTTTTCTAAACCCTAACCTTGACTCCAAACCATAGGCGTAGGAAGCGGGGGCTATGGGGGCCGAACTATGCTTCCTCCCCCCTAGATCTAAGTAAGAAATGTCAAAAGTTTGCAGTAATTTGACTAAAAATTTGTCCAGAAATGATGCACCAAATTTCACCTAAGGACCCTCAAATATCCAAAAATTTTCCAAAGGGGGACCCCTCCCCCGGGACAGCGATCTGAAACAAGGTTCAGCCCCTCAGTCTCGAACAGCTTTCTACGCCTATGCTTCGAACACATTTTGCAAAGAACGGGCAAAAAAGAGTGTGTAGCGCATGTCTTCCCTTCACTACAACTCAGCCGTTCAACTTTTAAACACCAAAATGTAACAGATACAGAACGCATCCTGGCGTTCAAAGCATATTTTGAAAAGCTAGTGTTAAATTCTGAACACTTTTTCTCCATTTTTGAACGCCAGACGCCTGTTAGTACACTTACCGTATTTGAACGTCTGACGCGTCTTGTGTTCAAATGCTGAACGCATAGTGTTCAAATTCTGAACTTCAGGTTCAGCTTCTGAAGTATAGTGACATGACGGGAGAAATGGCCTAACACATTAAAATTATTAGGAATCTTTGCAATGGATAATGTATCATGAACCAAAATATACCTATCCTGAAACTTATTTTTTTTACCCAAAGAT
Organism: Holothuria glaberrima; assembly: GCA_009936505.3. Lineage (NCBI taxonomy): Eukaryota > Metazoa > Echinodermata > Holothuroidea > Aspidochirotida > Holothuriidae > Holothuria > Holothuria glaberrima. Next base: position 5,630 of record WURT03134123.1, on the reverse strand, counting down.
ATGCTAAAACCTGAGAGCTTCCGGGGGTTTCGCCCCCTGGGCCCCCACCAGGGGTCCTAAGGCGGGCCCCTGGACCCCAACCGCTTAGAAGTATACTTGCCTGACGAAAGGAATAGCCTAATACATTAAAATTATTGGGAATCTTTGCATTTGGTGATGCATTATGAACCAAACTATCTCCATCCTGAGACTTAATTTTCCACCAAGAGATATGCTAAAACCTCAGAGCTTCCGGTGGCTTCGCCCCTAGGCCCCCACCGGGGCTTTGCCCCTGGACCCCACCGGGAACCCTAAGGCGTGACCCTAGACCCCACCCACTAAAGCTTCTCGTTCGTTTTTGCGCTACGCATTAACAGATCTGTCGTCAAAACATAGTCTCTACACCCCCAAAGATTACACCTTCGCTACGCCCCTGCTTTTCTATTGCAGGTATCGATCACCGTAGCCTAGAGTAAATTAAACCGGAAATCTATTTGTAGGACAGAAGGGTACATACGATACATTCATGATATGTGACATGTGGTTCATTTGTTTTGGCTCTCAGAGAGGACAGATTCTTCTAAGTATCCCTCAAAAATTTGAGGGCGTTTCGCGTGCTATGCAACTTTTTAAGTAGGGTTTTTCCGACAAGACACTACATCAGCACTAAAATCGGTACAGCAAGTTACTATGTTTTGCATAAATATGCCATGGCAGCCATGCTATGACGTCATACAGGTATAGGGTCTTGATTAGTGAAACGTGTATGTGGTGACCAAGCACGTGTCATAATCGGAGCTATTGTGTGTGAAAACTTTTATACCCCTGTCGAGGGTGACACCCTGTGTCGGGCAGCTCTTCGAGCTACCCCTGCCCCATCTCCGTCAACGCTTGGGGCCTTCGACGCTTACGATGCACACATTACAAAATATGTCTACCCTTTTGTAAAACTCTTGGTCCGCGCCTGGTTTGATACTTCCAGTTTGCACCTTGATTTCAAATGCACTAGGACATGGAATGCAAATGTGTAAAAAATTATTCCCATCCCCAATTAACTCTCCAGTTAACACCCCACTCTCTCCCCTACTCTTAATATTTGCTCTTTACATTCCCTTCCCTGTCTTGGTTTTCCCGGCACGTAGAGGGGCATCAACTTGCCACCCATCGTTGGTCATTGAACCTGGCGCCACCTATCCCTCCTCCGTTTATTTACAATACATTTGAAGAGCTTTAAATGTAATTTCTCTTTCATCTCCCTGGTCCAGCTCAGCGAACCATCCTTTGGGAAATCATCCTGGTTACGCGCCTGCAGTATTCGGGATTATCTTTGTAAAAAAAGTTTTAGCCCATTCTCCCCCCCCCCCCCTTCCAGCGGTCGAATTTAAAACTGGTGCAAATGCTGCTCAGCAAACCATAAAAGCACTATGCCGACAGTTAATAATTTCGTCTTGTTCTGGTATAAGCCAACAACTTAAAGCATGTTAAATAGGCAAGTTCGTTGAGTTCTCTATTATTTCTTGTTTGAAGAAAGAGAACGCGATGTCTCCCCAGTACCACCGTAGAAAATTGATGAAATTATTACATTTGCTAAGTCACCATTTAATCATTTAACAAAAAGTTTTGAAATCACGCGATCTGTTAAGCCGTTATTGCAATGTTCTGCAGAAAATTTTGCATTGCACGATTAAGAGAAAAGTCATTAGTTAAGCATTTTGCAAATTAATGTTGGAATCAAGAGATCCTAGAAACCGTCAGTTGATTATTTTTCAGAAAAATATTGAATTGCTCACATGGAAAGCAGTCGGTAATTCAAAATTTTGCAGAAAATTGTTGCAATCACGATATCTTAGAGACTGTCAGTTCATCATTTCTCGGCGAATTTTTAACTACTCACTTAGAAAGCAGTCAGTAATTAAAAGTTTAGCAGAAAATTGTCGATATCACGACATTTGATTTCGCAGAATACTGATGAATTGTGCAGTAGGAAAAATGTTAACATTTTGCAGAAAATTGTCGAATTCATGAGATCGTGGAAACAGTCAATTCATCATTTTAAAGAAAATTGTTGAAATCACATCATCTTTCGAAGTAGGCAATCCATAATTTTTCTGTTTTGTGAAGATATCGTCTTGTGATCTGAACATTTTCCTGAAAAATGTCAATATGGGAAAAGATCGTGTGATCTTGATGGCTTTTTTAAGCTTCCGTAATTTCAGAATCAATTGCAAGTGTTTTCGTTGATCCAAGTTTTGTAATCGGGAAGGATTCGGAAAGGTGGGAAATTAAGAAATAAGTTTTTTAGTTTTCATAGCCTCAAAAATATTGTCAATAGGATATTGGTGGTAGGCCTATTCTTGGTAATGAATATAATTTCTTCTTTATTTGGGTGGCCCTCCTCAAGTTCACTTTTTTTGAATGAGTTAACAACGATGGCAGTAGTTGTTTTCACACGAACAACGCTTTGGATTCTTGTTTGTCGGAACATACTGTACGACAGGAGTTCAAAGAGATTGAGTAGAATGGGACAAAGAAATTGAAATATTAAGGGTTAAAGATGGAGAGGATATGATAAAAGGGTAACATGTGGTTGAACAAAAACACCAAGTAACAAGGACTTTGCTTTTACTCCATGCAGGAGGAAGCAGGGACAGTTGCACCCCCCCCCCCCCCCAAAAAAAAGAAAAAACTCAAAGCACAACTTTTATCACTTCGAACTGTGCAAATTCCGACATTTTAAAATAAAGATGTTTTGATGCAAATTGTAAGGCACGGAAAGTACCATTTGCGGTAATATTCGTAGTTCGTAATGAAGGGGGGGGGGGAGGCACGTACTCCTGAAGGATATTTTTATTTTTTTTTCTATTACTCATAGTGCTATGCAATAAAAAAATCCGCGCGCACCCATTCTGAGTAAATTTCCTTACTTCTGTTTTCATTTACTGAAGGGCAACTTGAGTAAACTCATTATTCCAAAGTCCGGGAAAACCTTCAAAGTAATCCATTCCCTCCTTCCTTAAAGCCCTCTGCACTATCACTTCCGGTCGGCTGTTAGTCATACGGAGTAAGCGTACTTCAACCGAAAAAGTCAACAGGTAATTTTTTTGGTCTGTTAAATGCCCATCCAATTTCATTTAAAGAAGCTATAAAGCGTCATTCTAATGCCCACAATTTGGGAAACCCCAGTTTTCGAAGGTTTTTCCCATAAATCCCAACCAGGGGTCCCTGGACCCCACATCGTTAGGGTGAGCAAGGGGACTCCTTCAGTGCCTTCGATACTGTTTTGGAATTTCCAGCTCAATTGGCCCGATTTTTCCCCCGCCGAGAAATTCCTGCGTGTGGCCATGGGTGTACATTTCTACGTGTTCTCCAAAACTCCCTGGCTTGAGAATATACGAGCCTTGATACAGTAGAAAAATTAGCATCAGAACGAACTTTGAAACCGTAAAATTGGAAAAGGTTTGATAAAAATGTCGATGTTACTTTTACACTAAATTGCCAGGCAGCAATAGGTACTTTCAAAAGGCTAAATGATTCAAATTACTACATTTTTGAAGTAACCCACTTCATGTCGTGTTTGCCTGCATGGATTGTCCGATCCAGGGGCGTAGCAACGGTAATTTTTGGGGGTGTAGAGATTATGTTTTGCCGACAGATCTGGTAATGGTGACTGCAAATGGGGAGAGTTCCGAGGGGAAGGGGTGTCCCCGTCCCCTTTGGAAAATTTTGAATCTTGAAACGTCTTTAGATGCAATTTGGTGCGGGCCAATGCGCACCTCCAAACAAGAATTTCCCTTACTGGCTAACGCTAACCCAAATCCCTAACCCTAACAAAGAACAAAATCAATTAAATACCATGCGAACAGCCAATGAGGAAACACCTTGTTTACTAACTGTCTGGTGCTATAATTTCAAGTCAAATTTGGTGTTTTATTTTTTTTTTCGATATTGTTAATTTGGGAAGATAAAGAAATCACCGAAAAAAGGTGGACATTTTCACATATCCTACAATTTCCAATCAGATCAGAGAGCAAGTTACTTAAAATTGTAGCATGAAACTCGAAAGAGTGTGAATTGTCACTGTCTTCCTAATTTCAAGCTACAATTTTGGCTGAAAATCACATTTTTTGCAGGGGTGGCGCCAGGATTTCCGCAACGGGGGGTCTAAGCTCCCCGACGAGGGGGGGGGGGGGGGTTGTGACCGATCAAAAATTTCCGACCCTCACTCTACCCCCTTCGCCAGAACCTGTATTTTTGACATTTTCTTGATTTTGATTTTTCTCTCAAAAAAATTTTTCTTAAAAAAATACAAACTACGGAGAAGGCTGTTCACTTATCACGCGGCAGCAACTGGCCTTCACTGGGTGAAGGTAGGGCATTCCCGATGAAACGGCACCAAAAAGTGTAGACTACGGTAGGATACCATGAAAGTTGGTCTCTCTGCGTCGGCGTACAACGGCACGAGCATGTATTTTGTAAGCTTACCAGGACTCTTGAGTTTGTTCTCCAAGCTAATTTATCTCGTTTTGTCAGTGGTGAACTTTCCAGTGAATACAGGAATTGTAATATTATTATCCCTTCCAGGGACGTTCCGAAGAGACTCACAAGACTCAAACTTGATCCCCTGTGCTGGAATTGTGGTCACGGTGCTAGGCTATGGAAACATGGGGGAGAGAGTCGGATAGACCGACAAAAGAAGAGAAGACAGATAGTCCTGTCGCACTCAGAGATTACCCCAGTGACCCCAAATGACCTTTGACCTCCACCAAAAACAATAAGAGTTCTCTCTTACCACAACACACCTACATACTAAGAATGAAATCTATTCAAGCTTCCTACCGTGCTATATCGTATTCACAAGGTTTTCAGGGTTCAATGACCCCAGATCACCTTTGACCTCCATCACAAAGGGAGGCATTCTTTATCTTACCATAACGGATCTACATACTATGTATGAAAGTCACCCAAGCTTCCAACTTCGATATATCCTGTTAACAAGGTTTTCAGCATTTGACCCCTGGTGACCCCAGTTGACCTTTGACCCCACCGAAAACTAGGATTCTTTCTCTCACCATAACACATTCACATACTATGTATGAAATCAATCTAAGATTCCTAACTTGAGATATCATATTAACAAGGTTTTCAGATATTGACCCCCGGTGACCCCAGATGAACCTTGACCCCCGCAAAAAACAAAGGGGTTCTTCCTCTCACCATTAACGCATCTACACACTAAGTATGAAATTAATTCAAACTTCCTAACTTTAGATATCGTGTTAACAAAGTTTTCGGAGTTTGACCCCCGGTGACCCCAGATGACCTTTGACCTCCGCAAAAAACAATGGGGTCCTTTGTCTCACCAAAACGCATCTATATACTACATGTGAAATCAATCCAAGCTGCCTACCTTGACATATCGTGTTAACAATATTTTTGGAGTTTGACCCCGATGACCCCAGATGACATTTGACCCCCGCAGTAAACAATAGGGTTCTTCCTCTCAATGTGGGGCATCTGTGTACCAAGTTTGAGATTTGTCAGACTTCCCCTTCTTGAGATACCGTGTTAACGAACAGTGTCACAAACACACATACATACATACATACATACATACATACATACATACATACATACATACATACATACATACA
>WURT03134112.1:0-11413 GCA_009936505.3 Holothuria glaberrima | reverse complement strand
GAAAAAAGGCCGTGGCCAGCTTGACTTGAACCAATTGGTTGGAAACTGGGCCGTTAAACCTCATCTAACTAACTAACCCATGAATTCATTGTTTACAAATGTAAATTCTGTCGGTTTTGTACAAAAATTGACATCCCTATAGATATTTTGATGACGTTCTAGCTATCAACAAGCGATCGTTTTCTCGACTCAAGCTGATAAAGAGTCATCTCCGTTCAGTGATGGGCCAATCTAGACTCATCAATCTCAGCATATGGGACCCGACGTTCTCAAAACCATCGACTTCGATGATATTATCAGTCTATTTGCCAAAGACAAAGCCAGAAGAAAGCCCATTCCATGAAGGGTTCCACGTTCAACTGAAACAGAAGTAACTGAATCCCCCCCCCCACCCCCCGGTGAAGCCGGTATGGGCATTGGTGCGCGTGCCTCCCCAGTCGATATCTGAAAATTTCTGAAAATGTTAAAATAATCCAAAAGGCGTTTAAGCTATAAGATTTTTGAAGGGGTAGGGTGAGGTGTGTTTTCGAGCAAGTGATGGATCTATTGTAATCATTTTCTATAACAAAAGGTTCTCAAACCACAGAATTCCTTCGTGAACTATCAAAATTTTTGCGCGCTCCGCGCCTTAAAACTAACCTCGATATTGTTCTTACTATCAATATCTTCCGACATCAACTCCAGGAGAAGCACAGGAGCAAAAGTTGAAAAATGTTTACGACTTTTAAAGTAAAATACTGGTTTTTTGATTGGCATGTAGGTTTGTTGGGAAATTGAAAGTGCCTCGATGCAGAGTCTGAATGCAGGTTTTGTCAAGGAAATCAAAAATTACTGCGTGCTTCGTGCGCATTCGTCACGGTTTGCACTCCATCTCACGAACATTATCAAGGTAAGACATGGAACTATTCTAAACAAGACTTTTTTTTCCGAAAAACAGAGGTACTTTTCCAAATTCTGTAGGGGCCTCGCATCAATATGGGATTTTTTTAATCTAATTTGAAGCATAGTGTAGAAGGTTGAAAGTATGTACTGGTACTATTTGCCGTTATACTTTTCAAAATTTTTTATAGAGCGCTTCGCTCGCAGCCATTATCGGTGTAGAAAGTGATTGGTTAATGCACTTACAACGAAAGAGCATTAATTCTGAAACGCGCTTATAAGTCTTTCGCCCCTTTTGCTATACCTATCAGGGAGGTGTAATATCACCTCCCTGTACCATACTCTCCCTCCCTCCCATTCTCTATTGCTGGAATCTGTTTGTCTGCATTTTCGTTCAAAATTAGTAAAAATATACTTTAGTTGTAAAGTGTTTTGCGTCATACTCTACAGTTCCATTTGGATGTCACGTGATAAGTATCATGTCAGTGCCCCATTTTATATAATTAATCTAGAGCTTCCCGACGGCCCTGGTGCATGCCAGCCTTAGATACCTTTTATAACGCGCAATGAAGCAAAGGAAAATTTCGTAATAGTCCAAAAATGACTCCGTGGACTCCACTCACGGTATAGAAGGCAGTAAAGAAGCCAAAAGGGCGGCTTCAGAAGGGTTTGTTGACAACATACTCGGTCTTTTAGATAACATATACACTCTCTGCTTTAACCTAACCAAAAAATTAGAATTTACTAAATTATGGACATTTTTCAGCCATATATGATCAGTTCCAAAAATATCCAAAAGATAACACCATTTTGCATCTAAGCAGCCTCTAATTAACAAAAATTTCTCAAACGGGAGTGAGACACCCCTCCCCTCCCCTTAGACCCCTCTGCCAGGATAGACCTTAATGTAGTGACAAAGGAAGGATCCTCACTGCTGTATACAAACGCGGCGCGCATAAAAAGGTGCAATTTAGCAAGGGTAACTGAGGTTTCATTACGACATCATCTGTGGTGCCCCCTCAATAACCAGATCATGGCGACGCCTCTGTTCCCCCATTAGACACTTGGGAATATGGGGAAATTTTGCATGAATATATTTCTCACACGAAAAGCGTAATATTGATTCCTGAAGGGGCATTAGAAAAAACAACGTAAAAAAATACATGTTAATTGTGAAAATGGTCAATTTCCAGAACATGAGATTTCAAAATTGAAAATGTTTAGATACAACTTGCAAGGCCTGGAAAGGGCCATTTCCCGCGATCTGGGAAGTATTTTCTGCCAACACTTTCTTACAAGTAACGCGCCAAACTGTGGCGGCGTTCCGCTTAGATAGTGGGCCTAATCGAGAAAGGGCCCCAAACTACTCTGGCCCCGGGCCCCCCACAAGCTAAATCCATCGCTGTCTACTACGCAGAATACTATCCGAGACGGTCGCACTTCTGAAGTGAAAGCGCAGTAATGAGACGACAGGTGTATCCTGCGTGCTAATAACACAATCAAATGCCATTTTCAGGTATACAGTAACGTAGGACATAATTCGATACCCAAATCTTTCCTCTCCAAAACAGAAAACTTTGATCATAATCAACTTTCGATGCGATGGCAATTCGTGGCAGACGAGATATAAATATTTATTGATAATATCCCATTTCCTTTCGCCGAATTCTCACTATTATAAAATCACAACCCGCTTCCGCTCATTGTTGAACGGCTCCCACGGACAGTTGAAAGACCTCTACACAGTAGGTACAATACAGCCTGTATACTTGACCGTGTGATGTCTCCCCAGGTGGGAACATTCACTCCTAAAGGTATAGGAATTATGATAAAGCGACGCTGATCCGCAGGGTCAGTCATACGCCTATTTTAACCGTGCGGGCATACAGAAGTTGTACCGTACTTCCATGCATCACATAATGTAATGATGTGATCACTCTGTTGCGTGTTTTTCTTTGTAATGGGTCAAAAATTCCCATGACGTGGCTGCGTATGTTTCCAAACTTCTCGGAATGCGTCTACGAAATAGCCTACAACAAATACTCGACTTAACTCGACCTGGTTTGGCCGACCGAATGGGATTTTTAAACTTTTATAAAAAAAAATCCCTGTTCGTCAGACCCAAGGGGACTTTACCAGAAGAGATTTCGAAATAAGTGTGTAGGCTGCTTGAAAAGGGACATGCGATCATGATTTACCACCATTGGAGAGCAAGGGGGTCTGGGCACGGAACTCCCATTCGGGCAGAAAATTAGCTATTTTCGGAGAAAATGTGTGGAATGTTTAGGCATCTACGTGCTTAAAAGTTCTGACAAAAGCGCACCCCCTCCAAAATGAAATATTCCCGTATGCTATATACTTTGCCCGACTATGTTGTAGAGGTACACAATTCAGAAAAGTGAGTCAAAACGTTTTAAGTGATGAAAAGTTAAAAATTGAAATGACAAGCAGGAAAATATATACAAAAACTCTTATACACGTGGTGGGAGAAGGGGTATTAAGGGCTCAAGGGGACATTTTGAATGGATATTTTCCCCTTTTGTTCCTAGCGTTACAAAGGGCATGCAGAAAACATTTGTTCAAAACGTCCAATGTATATATTGCTACACAGGGAGAGAGAAATACTTGGACTTAGCCTGCAGAAAACTGTTTGACGTATGCCTTACGATGTATTATACAGCCACGATATAAGAAATGCTTATAATTCGGTTATTTTACGATGTTAGAGCCACACAATTCGCACATTTAACACACTCACAAAGGATATCGTCTTCAGAGATGCACATGGTTACTCATCCTACAACGATATATCCTATATATAAGGATCCTATAAGGATATAGGCGTTGCAAAATATGTAAGAATGGGTGTTAGAGTCAGCCCGGAGGCGAAATATTCTTAATGGAAGCGAGATGTTTTAAAATGTAATAAGACAATAATAATTAAAAAATTTTGTCGGGAACAAAAACTTTTAACGGGCGCCACCCTTGACTACGGGTCTGGTAAGTTAAACGGACAGTAACATGGAAGAAGCTCACAAGGATTAATGGATTACAACGTCACGGTGGATCACTTCCAAGTAAATATTATAATCTTGCAGTGTATAGTTTTGTCGCGCGGAGTAGAACACACCTCGGGAAATAATGCGGATTACTTTTCTATCAAATTGGAGGCAGTGTCTTCATTTTATATGCAGTACCGTAAAGTTATCAAAGATTCAACAAAATCAGAAGAAGTCGGAGATGCTAACCACGTAGACAACAAACTGTAATTTACATTTATAAATTAAGGCCTAATTTACACTTCAAAAATGTAATATCGAATAATCGGTCTGTGCATGTCTGTTCATAAACAGTGAACGGAATTGCATAAGGTTCCATTGTGATATTACCAAAACTCCCCCTTTATGCCGTATACTTGCCGATTTTGCTACAAAAGGCTAGCAGTGGTTGGAAGCGGTTTTAGCTGTGTATACAGAATAAAGCGATACCACTGGTCACCACTGAACTTGAGGAATGTAGAATCACAGAGAACAGACAGGCATTTCGACGGACGGACGGACGGATGGACAGACGGATGGACAGACGGGTGGACGGAAGCATATCAGCTACATATATTAGCATACAAAGCATGTTAATTCAAACTAGGATGTGCATATTTGACATAATGGTTTTTCCTAATGCATAACCTGCTGTTGTATGGTCTTTGATTCTTTATCCTTTAAAGGCAAGCAAATTCTTACAAATCTCCTCTTATTGCATTACAAGCACCTCTGAAGACGTTTCGAACATAACTATTACAAACAATAGGTAAAGCAAGGAGAAATTATCCTTGAATTTTGTAATTCACTAACAATGATTTTGACAGAATGATCAAAATAGGCCTTTCATGAACCAGAGCGACGGAGCACGCTAATTCTGATTGTCATGGTGACTGCATTTTCCCTTTAAATGAAAAAGCTGGAATTAAAACATTTACTTAGTAAAAATGCGTAGGCGTGGTCACTTGGCTACTTACGTGTTAGGGTCTATTAAAAGTCAGCAACCATCGTTGTTAAAACTTGTTAGTATGCAACTGTTAGTAGAAGTTCCCGTCAGGTATTCGTGTTGCATGACAAGCTTTGGGGTCCCTTGTGTAATAAACTTAATTACACACACTTGCAGTAAAAAAGTGCAAATTAAATCAGATACATCAGGTTACACCAAAAAAGGGACAGCGACTTTTTATACACTAGGTGCAATCTTTTATATATACATTTACATGTATTAAGATCATAACTCTTTCGCTTGCTTGTACTCCGCAAAAATTTCATGAGTCGGCCCAACTCAGAAATAATGAGTCTGGAAAGTTATAAATTTTAAGTTACATTACGAAAGTCTCTGTTTTGTATTATTTCTCCCCCTGTTCACTTCTACAAATGCCCTTACCAAGTCATCTCAGTAAAGAGGCTATACACACGAGTGTAACCAACCCTCCCACAGAGAAGAAACAAGTTTGGTCCCCGTTTAAAGGTAACTCGACAGTTAAAGCTGATATTATTCCCACTTAATCCATGAGAATTTGAAAGAGGGAAACTAGGACTGGAAAATTTGTTTACTTCCCGAAAAAGGAGTCATACTTCCACATGCAGAAAACTTTCCTTCCAATTGCTAACATTTTCCTCAAATCACCCAAATTTTCTGGGAAGTAGCCTCCCAGCTTCCCAACTTTTTCCACCCTTGGTGGAACACTGCCCACATTTAGGTTCCGAATGACGTACCCATGGGTTTCCAGTAAATACTGGCAGGAAACATAATGAGAACACCAACAAAGCAAACATTTGTAGATTACCTAAACAGATTTTTCCCCCATAAAAGGATAAGTTGTCAATGACCCCCCTACCTTTTAGCTAACCACGAACATAGCCTCTATATACTATCTTCCTTCCTGTATGTACTTACCCATTAGAATGGTGTCTTGCTGGAGGAAAGTCGTCGAAATTACCCCCAGTCGTATCAATCCAATCCTTGTCAGCAACTTCATCTAAACTGTAAAGGGAGAATTCTTCGTATGAGAAACTACTACTGCTGAATAAAACATCTTCAGAGGGGGATGAATACGATGAACCTATCGACTCCGAGTCTTCTTCATCTACGGCGATTGTCATCGTCAGAGCAACATGCACACAAAGGCAGAGGTAGACGAGCTGATCCAAAGTAAATTCCATCTTTGATTTATCGAAGCTGGTAAAGAGCTGTTTCCAGTGAAGAAAAGACAGAGGATCTTTAGGAGGAATTTTTTCATTCACAAAGTTGGCGACCCTCAAGTATATACTGCAGGATGATAGTATAGTTGAGAACGGTCGAATTACCTAACTTGCGAAAGTTCACTTCTGGAAACAAATGAACATGAACGGCTTTATTTAGGAAAACCAAAATACCTATGCACATCTTAAACGTCGCGCACTGTAGACTTGTATAGTTCCTCAACGTTATCTGTAGTTGTAAGATACCAAGTATGACCTATTAGGTGTAAAGCTATACGGTGTCTTGTTGCTCAGTGCCTGCTTTATACTACGTTTTATTGACTCCTAAAATGGCAGTTTTCTCATAAAAAAGACAATTATTCATACTTCCATGAAGCGGCCAAAATACATCAATAGGCTATATTAATGTTCTTCTTTAGCGGCCCGTTTTCTCAAAACCATACATATATAAAGTATAGGTTATAACACAACACGATTATACACCCTGTGTTTATTTGATCAAATGGAAACAACGCCTCCAATCAGGCAGGTGTCACTATTTCACGAGGAAGTTTTCCATGAAAATACATCATCATATCCATTGTCGTCTCTACAAGCATGAAACAATACAGGCACTCCACCCCCAATTACAGATGTCATTGTTTAAAAAGATAACGTGAAAGTCAAATAGTCACTTAGACAGGACATTAGAAAACTACAGGCGTAGGAAGCTGTTCTCGACTGGAAAGGGGGGGCGCAAAACTTTTCGGACCGCTGTCCGGGGGGGGGGGTTACGGAAATGTTTCCCCTTTACAAAATTTTTGAAAATTTGAGGGTCTTTAGATGCAATTTGGTGCAATATATTCAGCAAGTTTTATGGAAAATTACGGCACATTTTGTACATTTTCCACAGAGAGAACAAATAAGGGGTTTTCATCCTTGAATGGACGGGGCGGTTGGTTCCGCCCCAACACCTTTTTGACTAGGGGCTAAACCCCCGCTTCATATGCCTATTTAAGAGACATCAAGCAAATTCTATAAAAACAGGTACTCGACAAAAATGATGTTATTTTCCCTTTTTCGAGCTAGAATCCTTCCAGCCTTCCATATTTTAGATGCCTGATGGGCAAACCTTTCGGAATCATAGGGTTTTAAAATAATTCTCTGCGTGCCTTATTAAACGAGACCTCTTCAGTGTGAATGTCCCACAGATTTAACCTTGATTGCAAATTTTCGCTACATGTCTCTAATATGAAAGGTGTGTGTGTTTGCTGTGCTACAAAATTGCAAATGAGGAGGGTTACATTTTAAAGGTTTTTCACCCTTTTCTTCATCCAGTCGAGTAGGCTCCAGTTAGGTAGCACCTTGTCACATACTGCATACCATCTGACCATAGCTGCATGGATGCAGGTACCGTAGCATATTTAGAACTGTACGTACATCTGCATGACATATATAGATAATGACATGGGTGATTGGCATGCTAATCCATAATTTCTGTTGATTCTGTAACCCGAAACAGACGCACAAAGAGAATATAGAATATCGAATGTATTAAGGCGAAAAACGAAGGCGGAACCCCGACTGTTCGCGGTCCGGCAGGGTTTGCGATTCGAATTTACCTCACTGACACTCGATCAATTGCGCGACGGGAAACAATCTTATTCGACACTCCATTTTCCGATAACATTACACTGAAATCATAGTGGATAAATTGAATTCATTTGAATTGGGTCCATCAGATACGCATCTCTTGTCACCTTTTCTCCGTAAAGAGAGACATTACCGAATAACGGTGATTGCATGCAACGCAGCTGCCTGACCCAAATAATAAATCCCAATATAGGTCTACATCGTGTAAGTAGGCTTGTTTGCTCAAACCACCCTCAGCTTTACCAGTTAACATGAAGTATTTTCTGGCTGCTGACGAGCAAATTTGCCTAGCAGTGGTGGCGCTGAGATTTGCCCGACCCTGGAAACTCCCGAAGGATGATGAGTAACCAGAAGCCCCGAAAACGAAGACGGGTTCAAGGACGGCAAAAGCAAAATATTCGGCACCGGCTGGCCGGAAATTGAGGGGTTTAATTAATTTGAGGAAATTTGGGTACTTTTATTAAAGCAAATTTGAAAATTTGGGATTTTATTTAAGAAAATTTGCAAACTTCGAGTCATTATTGAATCAAACTTTCAAATTGTAGGTTTTTATTGAAGGACTTACCCTCGTTGAGAGCAAAACTGTCAATTCCACTGTTTGCAGTCGAGGATTGTACATACTTAATCATACCCACTAAGGCTCTCCGACCAAACTGGAAACGTTCTCCAACGGGGGAGAGGGATGGGAAAATTCCCAATGGTGGACCATGATACCCTTCCCCAACCCGGCGCTCCCCTGTTGCCTTACTGCCTTTTGGCTACTATCTCCATGTCATAGAGACCAGCAAACTCAGCAAATTGAGAAACTCTTGTCGGCTCGCTCGTCGGTAAAACACGACCTATAGGCCTATACCTTGTGCAGGACTGTTTGTATCGATAGGTGATGCATGCAGGTGCAAAACCTGTCCCCTCAATCTGAATCAGCAAACCCCCACACCCACCCAACTAAACACACCCCCACATAAACCCACACATACACACACGCACACATTTTATATATTTTTTGAAGATCTATTGGCAAATAGATGCTATACGCCGAACTACTTGGATGAAAACTTTAATTTGCGCAATATTCGTGTTGTAAAACATCATGAAAAACTTTTTAAGGGAAAGATTGTTTACATTGCATCAACATGGCACGGGAAGAAAATATCTTCTACTTTTATCAAACCACTTGGTCCTTCATATGTAAACCCTGTTGCTATCCCCCCCCTCCCGAATAAATATGTATCTCAAGAGCTATGAATGTGACATCGTTTGAAAATGTAAAACTTTGGGTGAACAAAGTACTGTTTATGAGCCACAAAACAGTGAATTTCTTTTTCTGAGATTCTTACACCTTGAAAATCTATAAAGCTACAGCTACCTTATTTTGAAGCGTCAGTGGTATTCTATATCAACTAATCGATGCCTGCAAAGGTTTCGAAACTTTCGTCACCCAAACGTAAAGAACTGAAGATTTAAATGATTTAAATTACATTTCAGAACAGGGCAACAGCTCAAGTTATACGGTATCCTGCAAGAACTACACAATGGACTGATGGAGCCATTCAGTAGGACTGATGGAGCCACTCAGTAAATGTGAAATAGTTTCATTATTGGGTATGCAATTCTACTGTTCTAGGCGGCTCTTCTAAAGGGCATGCGCAGTAGCCACAATTTTGCATGTGCTTTTCTTTGTCCCTCTTCTTCTCTAACAGTCTAACTTTCGCGAACATTTCAATGAACTTTATGATCCGAGTTGTTGTTCAACTTGTCTGTGATTTAGCTAGGCCGGTCTAGCTTAACTACGCGTCCATGGTCCAAGGTTCGTCATTTTACGGAGTACTTAAAAATGCAGCTGACTTGTAGCAAGTCTAAAATGGTACTAAAGCCTAGTAAAGACTAATTTGTTCCTTCGTATGGCAATTTAGACTTGGTGGTGAATTTGGTATCCAGATTACCAGATTTCAGGCCCGTAACCAGGTTACCTAAGGGTGCAGGAGTAGTTTTCTTTTTTTCATCCGAACGGAGCTCGACGTATAATTTGTCACATTTGAATAAACTAATGCATGTTAAACGCCATCCCAAGAGGTTGTCTAGGGGGAAGTTACCTTGAAAACAATCAAGGGTGCTTAGACAGTAAGAATGACTGGTGAATCACTTTGCAATTTGCTAACGCATTCACATGCGTCTCACATTCTGACCCGCATGGACCTGTCGTGGCCCGTTTTCCACCCCTGTTGGTGAACCGCATCCAGTCACCAGGTCACTCCTCCTACCTCAGGGCGCTGATTCCCTGGCATCCAGAGATATATTGTTATCAGGGTTCTAGCTAAGGTGAGTGGCGCTGGGCGGGGCCGCTCAGCACTCCTTATTTGTGCCCGGCACTCACGGTCAAATGATTTTCTGCAGACTAAACTGACACGTTGTTGAAAATGCGCTATTTTGATCGTATTCTATTCTGCACCTAAGATGAATATAACATTAAACAAATTAACCAAAAAAATGGAAAAAATACCAGAAACATAAAAATAATTAAACATTAACTAAAAAACTGAATGAAATAACACATATAACTAGGTCAAAAAATCGGAAAAAGGTAGCACCATTTTGAATCCAAGCGCCCTTAAAGGTCTTGTAACATGCCACCAAAAAGAGCTGTTTCACTTGTCATTTAAAGAATTATGTCCTCCAATGAAAGATCCGTTAGAACTATTTCAATATCTTTTACCGTTCTCAAAATATACATCTTAAAAGTTTGATGGTTTCTGAAGAAACTAATTGCCTATGCAAAAATAATGATGTGGAATGTTGCACAGTGTAAAAATTTCTTTTGTTAACCCTATAAAAATTATCTCTTAATTACTGATCAGACATATTACAGTTTGTTGAGTGATATCAATGTTTCTGAAGGGAAGAATTTTAACTTTCATAATGAACCCCTCAGGGGAAAACAATGCTACCAGTGTCCTTAATTAAGGTTAAAAAACAAAGGCTAACATGAGCCATATATGGTATGTTCATTTTTCGATGTCACGTATTTGCATATTTAGCTCATGTTTATTCATGATACAAGTGTGAAATAGAAATCACCCTGTAAAATGGTCAATACTTGATGTATTTTAATGGGAATTGCGTCTGTTTTCTGGACTTTTAATGCTTTTTCATTAACTATCCAACTATGTTATTTTCATGTCACACAACTTTTAAAGATACAAAACTTCTCAAAGGCCCCTCCCAGGACGGCGTTTCGTAAACCAACCCCCCCCCCCGGCATTAAATATGCTCTAGCTATGACCCTGATTGTTATGTATTGCAAGCGTAGAGACGGTTGATCAATCGCCTGCTCACGCAAAAACGTGCAACACAAGAGAAAGGGAACGACTCATCATTGTTATACCAGTGAGTTGCCAGCCCGGCGGACTGACTGCACTCGCAGGTTTGCCCGCCCGACGGACGTGTATTGCTCCTGCACCCAAACTGACTGCACTCGCAATACCAACGAGTATGTACGTGAAGAGACGTACATAATCAACACCTGCTGTAAAGGTAACTCGCAGGTAGAGTAGTACGTACGTCAAAAGGAGGTACATTATGGTTGACCATCGCACCCATAACGCGATAGACGCTACGCGAAGCGATTTGATGCTTCGCGAAGCCAATTTTCACCTACGCGA
>WURT03134101.1:0-11414 GCA_009936505.3 Holothuria glaberrima | reverse complement strand
CCTCACCCTACCCCCTACAGAAATCTACAGCTTAAACGTCTTTTTGGATCATTAAAAAATTCTCCTCTTTTCTCGCCCCCTCTTTTTTCTTTTCTTTCTTCATTTTTTCTCTCTTTTTTCGCATTTTTTATTTTTCCCTTATTTTTCAATGGGGGGGGGCATGGCCTGCTGGCCCCCCGTGGATACGCCGGTGCCTACAGTCCATACTGTCGACCAAATGAAGAAAAGTGCACTGACTTCGGTCAGTAATAACAATAATAATAGTAATCGAAGGATGAAGTCGGTCTTACGACAGACAAGGCCACCTCCTTTAACCAGCCAATGAAGATATCCGATTACCTGTGTGTTGTGGAATATTTGTGGAATATTCATTGCATTAGTCATCAAGTTTAAGGAAGTGCTTGCAATCTAGTGTAATTTAGTCCAGCGGGAGACATCAGTATTATAGGTAGCCTAAAGGATAACAGCCATTATAGTTTAGGGCAGGGTTGCCATTTTGGCGTTTTAAACGTCAAAAGCACTAAATTTGGCGTTTTTTCGATGGTGTTGGCGTGCAGAATTTGAAAAAAACGCCAAACAGCATTTTGGCGTTTTTCATTTGATTGTCAATTTTCCTTAAATATGCATGTTTTGCCACAATATCTGTCGGAAACTATCAACATGCACATTTTGTGTCCCAGAATTCACACTAAGAGCATAATAAGGAGTGTTAGCTCTGTCTATGTTCTTGAAAAACGGGGCTATTTTATAACATATTGGTGATTTTTAAGCAAATTTGGGTCTCAATGGCAACAAATAGTCGTTTAGGGTTTTTTGACCATATTGAACGCCAAATTTGGCCGGATGCCTCACAGATAATCTAGCAACCCTGGTTTAGGGTGAACATCTGCCTCTAGCCTATAGCAAACTGCAACCGATATAAACTAGACTGTAATTTTATGCCAGAAACTAACTGGATTCGAACTCTCGACCACTATCTCAGCATCTGAATCAATCATCTGCCCGTTAACTTGTCGTCATCGGACCTGTCCTTCAAGCTCAAGAAAACAGCTGTCAGTTAACACATGCCGAAATCCAAACATCATATTAAAATGATAATGGACCAATTGATAAAACAGTTGATCGTCTTAATTTTCTGAAAATCGGAGCATGTGGGTGTTTTTATATGCTTTTCACTTTTTAATTAGAACGTTCGTACCCCCATGGCTGACGTCACCGCCGTGCGTTAGTATATACTAAGCCACGGCCGTGAAATAGTACGAAATAACCCATGGCATGTGACCACCAATCCTCCAATCAGATGTAGAGAAATTAACAAGGTGTTATATAAAACGTTTTATTACACCACTGTGACGTTTTAAAAACGTTTTGTGTTACTCCCTGGGTGCCTATTTGAACGCCTGACGCGTCAAATGTTCAAATTCTGAACGCCTAGTGTTCAAATTCTGAACGCTTTGTATTCAAATTCTGAACGCTTAGTATTCAAATTCTGAACGCCTAGTGTTCAAAATCTGAACGCCTAGTGTTCATTCAGATTCTGTACGTATATACGCTAGAATTCGAACGCAAGTATTCAGAATTTGAGCACTAAGAGTTAAAACATACTGCATCTCAAGTTTTTTCTGAGCCGTCTCATCACGCTAAAGCTCCTCTCACATTCACACGATGCGCAAGGCAGGGTGCAAGCTATCCTCAACAAAACGTGCATGTTGAGAAAGAATGCATCGTCACAGTTTAACAATGCTGTAAATAGTATCGTCCACGGATATCGCCATCTGATTGTGGGTGGCGTTTGATTATTATGCATTGGTGTGTCTTCGTAATGGGTTTTTCAAGGGCCAAGGTCCCTATGGGGGAGTGTCATGAATTTGAAAGGAGGCATACCATTGGACAGATTATTTGACGGCCTTTCAGGAGATCCATTTATGCCGTCAACCCATTGCAAGGTCCATAACATTCGGGAAGGTCAAAAGTTCATGCACGTTGTTAAGTATGTTCTGAACTAACCCTAGAAAAAGATCGAGGTCACTATGTAAAGCTTCCTGTTTTCATTTACATTTTAAGATTATTGTAGAGGGGACACATGGAGGAATATGGAAAACCACGTATGCGATAATAACGATTTTGTATCCGAGCACACCAGTGCTACAATGTTAGGGCCTGTAGAACTTTCCATTGAACTGTTTCTGCGTGACGCGTGGAGGAAGAATTAATCGAACCCCTACAATCCACGGAGGTGGTATTTCAAGAAGGGGGAGGGGTTCGGACCAACCCATCGAGCCCCCTCCCCGCGTACGGGCCTGCGGAGTGACAAGCTTTCAAGTTCGAATTATAATATTTACAAAAATGATGAACTGATGAATGCACACCCGAGAGTCTGTAGCGACCTCATTTCTAAATATACTTTTCTAAATATACTTTGCCTCTGCATTCTATCCAAGCATTTTATGACAGATTATGTTAATTAGGTCGGCATTCTAACGTTACGTACTGTTGAGAAGCTCTCATACAACTCACTACTCGTAAAGGCTATATAAGCTTGTGCTACATGCTGCAGACTTAAACTACGAGCTTCGCTGCACACAGCATTTGGTTACGCTCAGCAGAGACCTATAGTCTCTCCACACCAGCTAGACATTTAGAGACGAAATTTTCGAGCAGAGAAGATAACACTCACAACAGGTATTGTTAGGGTTAGAGTTAGATGAGGTTTTACGGCTCATGTTTCTAACCAATTGGTTTAAGTCGGACCGGCTTGTTTTCCCTACTCTTTTGCTTATGCTGAGAACCAAGCACAATGACAGTAGGTTCCATTTTTAAAGTCTTTGATATGACCCGGCCAGGATTTGAGCCCCCGACCTTCCGGCTGCAAGTGGGATGCTCTCACCACTTGACCATGCAGTCGGTTGCTACTTAGCATTGCAGATTACATTTTATTACTACAGTTATCGCTTCGGCCGTATTTCATCTAAACACGTTCCGGCTTATATTGTTTTGTGCGGCAAGGTGCACGTTCATAATTACTAAGTCATCGCGTGCGCAAAGGCCTTACGTCGACTATAGAACTAACTGTAGGTCTAATTATTCACATTAACCACGTAGCTTATATATCAAGAACTAGGCATAGCCCTGCAGCGTCACAGATTGTAGTATTTTCTGGTAGGCAATTCACTTCAACGGTTGCAGCATTCACAACTGCCACGGTCAGCTTTTTGGGGTACGGCTTACTAGCTACTCGAGCAATTCATCGCTGGCGGCATTTTGCGTCTGCCAGATTAGCAAATGATACTGGTGGCAACTTGACTCACTGGCAGAGCCAGACTCACTTTCGATTGCCTCAACATAAACAGCGTACTTCCACACTACTGATAGGCCCTGCTGATTCACCAGCTGTTGCTATCACAGTCAGTTCTGGTGTAGTCTTAGGTGTAAGGTAATAACTAGCAGACAACGGTTAAGTCTTACTGTAGTCTACCTTCAGCTTCCGTCATACTAGGCCTATATATCCTTGCACATGTGCAATCACGTTAGCTATGCCGTGCATGCTAACAGGTACCTTTTCATTTAACTTTGCAAATCGGCCGGGGGACTTGATTCGCACATCAGGGGGGACGTCGAGCAGATTAGTTATAGATTAAGTGACCCTATGAGTATTTATTTATTAAATCTCCAAAAGTCACATCGGTTTAATGGGTGCATATGCTCGACAAACAAGCGAATAATTTTGGCACTGCTAGTAGCATGATTTCCTTCTGTGCAGAAGGGTGGTAGTGGGACCTGTTAATTTTCTTGGAAAGGACCACTTCCCAAAAGGGTAATCATCACATTATCTAAGCGATGCTCTACCAGCATTTGCTGCTCAGCTTATCCTGCGGAAATTATTTCCAAAATTCCTCAAAAAATGCTTCAAAAGGCACCTTGAAAAAGGCTCTCAAAGCGGCGCCATCAAACTTTGCATGAATGCATTATGAGTGCATGGGGAAGACAACCAACCCACCTAACGGACACGATACTGTTTAATTCAATTCGGATTGATTGATTGATTACTGTAAGTACTACTAGAGACTCAATTTCAGTTTATGTTCTGAAAATAGCGGAAAAAATGTTCCATTTCCAATATTTGGTGGAGGTTTCTCTGTGAATACGGTACCCACCCACTCCCTTTCAATCGGCTAATCTGACCCATGTGACTGTCCTTGGAAGGTAAACTTTTCCTGCCTAAACTATAAGTGTTATTATGACTGCAAGTGGGATAAACCTAGCATACGTAACGAAAACGATTAAAACTATTGAAAACATCCAATTCAAATTCTTTTATGACTTAACAAACAATTTCTCTTTAATTTTAGCTTCGGCAGACGGAGCTTTGAGAAATAGCTACCGCCTTAAAAGTTGTCAGATTTTATCGGTACACAATTAATTGTGACTACCACTGTGATATGAATCAATACCCGATGAATGAATGTTCTTAATTGCAATAAAACGTGCTGACTACGGAGGCAATATTAGAGACATTTCAATATTTGATATCTGCACTGTATAAACGGTCGGCTTAAATTTGAGCCGACCAATGTCGGAGGAGTAGCAACTAGCCGGGATCTGGTCCGATATTTGACTAGATCTAATTTTAAATTAACAAAATCAGCTCGAATTTAAATCAAATCCAAAGGAATATTAAACCACATTTCAGTTGTAGTCCAGTTGGTTCAAATCTGAACCGACCGTTTTTAGAGTGTGATTTTGAAAATTGACATAACTAAACCTTTAAATTTTTGAAATTAAGAGACAGTGGCTTCTGCTATTTACTCATTTTCTATGAAAAGTAATAACATTATTGAAATGATGTAAATGACAATAGATCTACTATTCACTTATATGCTTGCATATATTTCACATAAGAACACTTTGCCTGTCAACGAACTTGCAATTGTAGAACCATGCTTGTTACTTATCAATCAGACCAGTACAGGACTCCGTAAGGTTTCAGAAAGTGCCGATATTTTGGTCTTTTCTTTCATTTCAGTTTATTTAAGCTCTTGATTCTGAAGTCTTATAACCATGGCAAAACATCCTCTTTTCCTCCTACTACAAGCATTTTTCCTGCTGCAGGTAAGGAATATTGAAGAATTAAATTTGCAAAGTTTTGCATGTTATCTGTTCACCATGTATTGTAAAATGTATTGTAAAGTTCATTTAATCCCTCGATCTCCTGTGCATACAAATTTAGCGACAGCTTCTCAGTCAAATTGTTTCATAACCTTTTGAATAGATTCCTCAAACCAAGACATTTTAGCCAAGATGGACATAACGTAACTTTGCGTGATCTTCATTTTGCACACGGTATAACTCAAAAATAGTGGTTTTTCGTTGGAAAAAGTTATTTTTGAGTCGATTTTAAGCTATTTTCGACATCTCGAGCTGTCCTTCCTTTCATTACTAGGGAAATCGTCAACCAACCTCTGAAAATTAATTTCCTTTGAAAAAATGATCAAATAACTTTCCACTCTTCTTGCAAAATTCGTTTCTTCGAAACACAGAGAAATCGCATCAGGCGTTTTCTTTCAGAACTTTGAAATAGACCGTTTTCTTAGTTGTTTTTAATAACTTTCGAAAAAGAAAATTTATCAGATACGGTAGCCTATAAATCCGTCTCACTTCCCAAACCAAACGGTGTCTGCGTAATAAGAAGACAGTGTAAAAATTGTGTTAAAATTTCTCATCAGGGCGTCATCAGGCGTTGATGATTGGGGTCCACTACAAAGAAACTTGATTTAAACCTACCCCAGATAATGTCGATGGCCCTAGATGTAGGCCTATGTATGGTTACGAGGAGCGCGCTGAAAAGTTTAGTCCTCCCTAATGGCGTAGCCCCTTGCTACTTTGGTTTTATGCAGAGACAGGATCTTTGAATTTTATTTCTTGGGAAGGGGCAACTTGCCAAAAGGGCAAGCATGACATTATCTAAGCAAAGCCCCGCAATCTGTTGGCATGTAGTGTACTGGGCAGAAATGATTACAAAAATTTCTCCCAAACTACTAAAATGGCACCGAAGCAAATTGCTATTTCCATGGCAGTAGTTGTATGTAGGCTCTGTACCGAACAAGGCGCTTTTTAATTCCTTCTAGAAAAGATGACGAGTCTTAACGAGAATGAAGAATGGCGGTTAATCCTCGTCTGTAGCTTTCTTTGTTTACAAAGTACGTCTTCTCCAAAGAAGGGGGAAGAATTGCCCTGCTTCATGTTATTGCAATTCCAAGCTTCGGTATTCACACCAATGCCCCAATGAGCCTACATAAATCAGTCAATGTTGAACCATCACAAAACAATATAAAGACTAATATAAACAGAACTGAGACCGTAAAGGAGCTCAAACATTTTTACAGTTTGCGAATAAATTTAAATAAATTGTAACATTTCGCATTATTTGTGGTAGAAAACGTTGATAAGTAGATCCATCTCCATTCAAAGCACACTTCAACCCGCTCGACAAAACTTTATAGTTTCTAAACCTTGGTTGATCATTTTGACATTTCTGGCTCAAAATCGATTCGAGTGCCCCATGCCCCCATTTTCGGCAACACTGCTTCTTTTAGAGCTTTCACATACGGGAGGCTACTTTTGAGAATAAAGGACAATAATTTTGTGACCATAAACATTTCTGAAGTTGAAAATGAAATAGAATTGATACACACATTGTACAAGTTATGTGAGGTTTTGCATCGTCAGGTAGTCAGTGGTATAAATGTTATTATGCGAAACTCACAATATACGATTTTGGAGTCACTCTGTAATATAGTGCTGCAGTTTCCGTGTTTGCAGATTATTTTGATGTCATTTGTAAAGAAACTGCCATTTCCAAGATTTGGTGTAGGTTTCTCTCTTGTGAATCCAGTACCCACACCCTCCCTTTCCATCCGCTAATCTGACCTATGACTGTCTTTATGAGGTTAACGTTTCCTGCCTAAACTATAGGTGGTGCTGCAAGGGGAAGACAAGAAAATGTTATTTGCAATTTATTGTAAAGTTATGTAGACACGAGCAACATTCCCAACACATTCACAAACCCAGAACACGCTTGTTTTGTGTTGCACAGTGTAGACAGGGTATGCAACAACTTGAAAACATTTTGAAAATGTTGCAAATGAATTGACATGTCAATTCTTTACAAACAGTTGCAGGGATGTTGCGAGGATTTTTTGAGCACTTCAACGTCGTCATACATATACTGTGCGTGGCGCACTCAAAACCAAACAAAAAATTAGATCATTGGGGTACATGAACTTATAGCAATATGTTAGCTTTGCAAATTTTTAACGTTTTCACTGAGGAGGATTTTTTGCCCACCGTAGAAAATTTTCAAAAAAGACGAGGAACAAAACTAGTTTGCAGGTGTCAAACGCATACCAGGCGTTTACACATAAACCGCAACAGTCTGTAATATTCGGTAGCTTCAATGCATCACTAGGCAACGCTCTACGCTCTACAACCCCGCGAATTTTGTATTACAAGATGTACACACACTGTATGTACTACGCAACGTGCAGGAAAGTGGCATGTACATGCAAGCATATAGGCTACTATACGTTAGCTAGTATATGTAAACGCCATGAGAAACATCATGCATGTTCAGATATGTGTTTTCACCCTCGTCGGACATTATGGCCATAGACGGCAGCTGATTTGTCTCGCTGATGAGCAGTATAAGGGGGCGTCTTAGAGCTACAGGTATGCCTTAGGATACCTTAGAAACCTCAGTGGACGCAGGTCTATTGACCTCTATGTCCGCATCTTCTTGACCTTTACGATCGGTAACTGTAGTAAGGATCAAAGAGCTGTGGGTGACTGCCATACTAAACTTACAAAAAGTCTGCCTGTGTAACATCTCATGGCCAGCCCAAAACCTATCCAAAGCCTTCACAAATTAGTGAAAAACAATAGTGGCTGAAACTACACTCTCAGGAAGGCTATCTCAAATATTGACAACTCTACAGACTAACTAATTTTCTAATGTTGAACCTACAAAACTTTCTTTGAGTAACTTCCGACTATGACCACGGGTTTTGGTAATTCAACTAAACTTGAGAAAACATTCAGTAACATCTCTTTCATACACACCTGAAACTATTTTAAAAACCTCAGTCATATCACCTCTTAATCTATGGTACTTGAGAGTTGGCAGCTTAAGTTTCTTTAACCTTTCTGTGTAAGTTAAGTTAAACCCTTTAAGGATGGAATCAATCTAGTTGTCTTCCTCTGAACATTTTCAATAGCATCAACGTCACGTTGATAATGAGGCGACCAAACAGCAACAGCATATTCCAAACGTGGCCTAACACATGAGGGCCTGAAATAAAAGCTTGAAGCATTGCTCATCCAAAAAAGTATAAGTTCGTCTGATGAGGCCCATATAATACTATTGGCCTTGCTTACTTGGTGTTGAATGTGCTCCGAAAAGCCAAGACCGTTATCCACAAGAACCCCTATATCCTTCTCACGATCTGACTTTTCCAAGAACACTTCATCCCCACTATCATTATATAGGCCTAAGTGGTAACTCCGAGGCAGACAATCATGGTTCCTGTTTAGAGAGACAATTAAAACTTTGCACTTATCAGGATGAAACTTGAAAAGCCACTTGTCTGACCAGCTCTGGAGTTGATCAAGATCATTTTGCAAATTCTCAATATCGTCCATACTTCTGATTTCTTTAAATATTTTTGTATCATCTGCAAGATAGGACCTAATATATGTACACTACCCTGAGGAATACCACTTGTAACTGCATGCTCACTAGATCCAACTCAATTAACAATAACCTTTTGGCTTCTTCCATTTAAAAAATCTTCAATCCAATACCTTATTTGAGTACTAAAGCCATATTCCCTAAGTTTCTCAGTAAGTCTTCTGTGTGGCACTTTGTCAAAGGCCTTCATAAAGTCCATATATACAGTATCAACACAACCACCGTTGTCTGCAGTTTCGTCCACACATCCATAACCTACAACAACTGCAGTGCAGTCAGTCTCCCAGAAATAAAGCCAAACTGCTTGTTACTAAAAAAAAATTATTCATCTTCTTATGGTCCACCATATGAGATCGAATTATTTTCTCGAGTATTTTGCATGCTACACTTGTTAAACTGACTGGCCTATAATTTCCTGCAGGAGCCTTGTCACCTTTCGTACAGTAATATTGCCAACTTTTCAAACATCACGAATTTTACCAGCCGGAAGAGATAAATAAAATATTTTAGTCAAAGCCTTTGTGATAGTCTGAGCAGGGAGTTTTCTGAGCTAATTCTTTAATGCCTTTGGATGAAGTCCATCAGGACCAGGTGATTTGTTGACATCCAAATCTTGATGTAAATTCAAAACAATGCATTCCATCACCATCTTGACCACACAAGGATTAACAACCTGAACAGGTTCCATGAATGGAACTGGACCCTCAGGTTCAGAAGTAAAAACACTGCAAAAAAATTAGCTAGGACCTCAGCCTTTTCATTATCATCTTATTCATTCTAATCTCACCATCAGCTTGATTTATCTTTAAATTGGATATTCCTGATTTAATTTCACGCTTCAAGTTTGCATTTAGGATTACTCTTGATTTTGTTTTTTTTTTGTTTTTTTTGCAATATCCTTTTCCCTGATTACCTTGGCCTTTCTTACTAAATTTTTCACTTGGTTTCTGAGTCTAGTATAGTCGTGTTACTTCTTTTCGTCTCGTGTTTCCATATACCTCTGCCAACAACGATGTTTCCTCTTTATCATAGAGAAAACTTTATCATCAAGTGGAAGAAAATTATGCTTTTTTGCTTTAATCATTTTTTGAGGCTTTGTACTTGGTACAAACTCATTCACAGCTTGGTTAAATAGTACCATAAATTTATCAGTAAGC
This sequence comes from Holothuria glaberrima, assembly GCA_009936505.3. Taxonomy (NCBI): domain Eukaryota; kingdom Metazoa; phylum Echinodermata; class Holothuroidea; order Aspidochirotida; family Holothuriidae; genus Holothuria; species Holothuria glaberrima. The sequence goes on along the minus strand of WURT03134101.1, from coordinate 1,514 downwards.
TTATTAACATCATCACCTTGCATATAAAGATTTTCTCAATTACAATTTAATCTCTAGCTCATTCCCACATAATTAGCTTTCAAAAAGATGTAATTTCTTATAACATTTGTACATGTATCGAAATAATATCTAGTAAATTGAATTCCAAAATGATCACTATGTCCTAAAGGACTCGAGTACTGTACATCTTGGACTATGTCCTTCTCACCAGTGAAAATTAAATCCAGCATACTAGGTTCACTGTTAACTCTTGTTCTGGTAAACTCCCTAACATGTCTATCTTTATTACATTCTTAAAAATTTGCACTTGCATCATCACCATTACAGCTTAGAGAGCTCCAGTTGATTTTGGGAAAATTAAAATCCCCCATGATTAAGATATGAGAATGACCAATTTTGGTAACTTTGAAATGAGGGAATTTAACTCATTTAAATTGTTCACATCACAATTTGGACTCTTGTAAATACAACCAGTCAATAATTTATCATTACCCTGTAATTTAATGTAAACCAAAACAATTTCTTTAAAGTTTGAATGAACTTGACACTCGTCAGCTAGCACCCCATCTCTTACATACAGAGCCACTCCTCTCGACAAATTGCCTATCTCATTTGACAGAAACATGTTCAAACCATCAATATGAAGCTCTGCCTTGCCAGGAAGAAATATGTAATTTTTAAACTTCAGTGATACCCCAATAACATCCACTTTGCTACTTTTAAACCTAAATTCAATATCATGCTGAGTCATCATTTCTCGATTTAAACTGTTAATACTATTTACATTATTTACAACAATTTTACGTCTTGTAGACTTCAGTATAACTTTACTTTTACTTTCATCACCTTATAGGTACGCTGTTTATGATTTGTACTACGTTAATACTCTCACTATAAATTGTGTGGCCTGGGTTGTTTTTCCCTGACCCCCATGATACGCGGCAAGCAATCTTGATTGCCAGCAACACGGATAGCAGCCTATGATTTAGTTCATCTTTGATATATAAAAACACTGTTACACGCAGTTTGTCATCCTGTACAATTCCATACCCCTGCCTAGGCCTAAATCAGTTGAAATCCTCTTTATATTCAGTTTAAGCTTTTTATTTTGCATGGAGTACGCTACGGGTGTTAATCTTACCGTTGTGGTGAGGCAAACTGCAGTCTAAAAGAAGCTGGACAGATACTTTTAATATCTGAAGTCTGACTTTCTCTAGTATTGTTGTACGAAGAAAATTTATCCCGGCGTGCCTATAGGCTTGGCATCGCATATAGCCTAAGCCAGTATTGTCAAGCAAAAGTAAACATTGCTTGCGAAAGTAGTATGTTCAGATTGACGCGTACATCTGTCTGTCTGTGCTTACAGTGAATCGAGTCGAAGTCATTGGATCTGTACGTTGGTACAGTGAAAGGAACGACCATATTCTAGTCAAGTAAGCAAAAGTGAGCCCTCGAACGAGGGTTTCTCCCGTACTGTAAAGGCCTGTATACACGAGCAACATTTACAAAACATT
>WURT03134100.1:0-11104 GCA_009936505.3 Holothuria glaberrima | reverse complement strand
ATTTCATTAATAAAAATGGCGGGCGAATACCTCATTTTACATCTAAAATCTTCTAATATTCATTTTTTTCTGTGACCCTTAAGCTCGTTGGGCTCCACAATTATTTGCACTTGAATTATTTTCGTCAAGGTTATGTGACCCTCACTTTTGAGAAGCTGTTGATGCTCATGGAGTCGACTAATAGACCTTATGCGTTGACGTTACGCGAGAGACCGACTGCATGGTCAAGTGCTTAACGCATCCGACTTGCAACCGGAAGGTCGGGGGTTCGAATCGTGGCCGGGTCATACCAAAGACTTTAAAAATGGAACCTAGGCCTACTGGCATTGTGCTTGGTGCTCAGCGTAACCAATGGAGTAGGGAAAACAAGCCAGTGAGCCACAACTGGAAAAAGGCCGTGGCCGGCCGGCCTACTTAAACCAATTGGTTACAAACTGAGCCGTAAAACCTCATCTAACTACCTAACTAACGTGTCTGAATGGAAGTGGTTCTTTTTTTAACAAAATCTAAGAAAACGCTTGACCAGACTTAGTTTCAATGCCCAATTGACTAGCTGACTAGAGTATTTTGTATTGATTCGGAATTCGGTCAGAGGGGCGAAAATTACCCGTAGGTGCGCTTTGAAGTAGGTAGATGACCTATGCCTCAATACGGTAAAAACCTAAAAAGGGCGATTTGAGTCCGTCAGGAGAGGGGCGGCTTCATTTTGGAAACAAAACAATGCACTCAGCACATGGCACGCGCAGTACACTTTGCATGCGCGTGTAATAGACTTACGTGCGTATGCGATTGGTTGACGAACCAGCTGTCTGCATTTGTTGTTGTACCGTGCAGGGATACGCGATTGCCTCCAAAAGAGGGAGCAATTTCTTCTTTGTGACGCCATATGCATAAAGTCTGTAATTAAAGCCAGGAGATCGTTAGATCATCCCACATTCTGCATTTCATCCAAAAATAATCTTCTATTTCTTATCTAAACAAAGCTTTCGAAAGAAACTGAATTTGACCTAAATTAGTAATTGTAGAGTTGATCAGCTGCCCAACAATGTAGCCTAATTTTGGTTGCAGTTGTACTAATTTATGCGCCATGGGCTTCCTCCACATTATGGCCGTTAAGTGTCCTAAAACAACTACCCTTAAAGGAAAATATTGCGTTCGTTTTACAGAAAATTTCATAACTTTTAAACCAATATTAATAGATACAGAATGATAAGCAATTCAAAATAAGATAGTAGGGTTGATTTCTTTTCACGAAATAAGGCTCTCAAAGGAAGACATTCGGTTATTCCGTACTCAAAAAAATTTGCTCACCCAAACTTTCAAAATTTCAAATGATGCAACATCCGTTACTTTTGTAATGAATAAAATTCTGGGGAGATAAAGTTATTGGTAGAGGTTATTGGAGAGACCAAATGGTTTAGTAGTGATTTAAAGTATTTTCTTTGTATGTCATGTTGGTGAATTTTAAACGCAATATTTTCCTTTAAGGCCCGAATTAAGCCGAGTGCAACAATATAAAATCCCAAAGGTAGACATGACTTACATAACGAAAAAGCTGTTAATGCAAATCTCATTATCAAAATGAAAGAAGCACACGGCTTAAGAGAGGACCTGGCAACGCGACGAGGTTAATTTTCCACAATACCCGAATACTAACATTTCTGAATACTGTGTTAAGGTCAATCGGTTGAGAGACCTTTTATTAACAGAGTTGTGAGAAAATAGTTTCGTCACGGAGGTCAGTGACTTTTAAGTCAGAGACTAATTTGTAACAAGTCTGAAGACAGAGCGATGTAACAGAGACCAAATCTGCCAGTGAACGATTCCATTGGGCTAGTTTTATGAGTGACGCATGCAAGGCTTGCTGTCTGTCCTATTAAAATGCATAAATTTTTTAAAAACGTTACTCGACTGATTAATTAGCAACAAATTCTGACACTAGTGCATCACGTGCCATAGAACTTACGACATATATTAGTGAAGAATGTTTTATTCAATACCGCAGTGACTAAAGTATCATTCGTTTATTGAAATGTAAATTTTTTAACATGAGGCAATTACAGCAGTCAACTCGGGACGAAAGGGACAATTTAGAAGACGTTTGCCTCCAATTTGAAGGTAAGGAAAAAATAGAGTAACTATGGTCAGGCTCACGCTCTGGCACTTAATGCTTGACAAGTGACTTACATGCACATAAAACATGGGCAATGGAAATTTCATTAGTTCACGTTTTTCACAAATCCTCCATTCTGCCCATTCTTCGTTTACATGTTCGTCAAACCCTACAAACAAATAGTTTTTTTTTTTTGAAAGATGCCAATATCATCCCCATAACGTCCTCCTAACGTTTTACAATCAAGGGAACCAATAAAGCGGAGACTTTGGACACTGATAACACGTCAACCAAACTACGCATTACTTTGCTCATTTACTACCACCGATCGGTACGACCTATCCTACCCAATTGTGATAGGTCATATAATTTTCCCAATTTGTTGTTTTAACTACGTCCACTCGGTCACTCCACCGCTTTTTTTCTTGTCGTGTTCCCTTTTTTTTTTTTGGTTTGGTCTTGTCCGTTTTCAGTGTATGATATTATTTGCAGTTGAAGTGTATCGTTGTTCAATTGCATTTTTTGCCCCCGCGACCTGATGAAGGGTTTATACCCGAAACGTCGAGGAGTTTCCTGCGAATTTCAAAGTACTTTCTTCGACTTTTTACATTTTCTTCAGTGCTAAGTTCCTCGCAGCATCTCTCAACAAATACACCATCGCTCAGGTTTGCCAAAGGCAACTTTCTTAGGAGAAAATCTACGTGCAATCTTACTAAGGCAGGCGTGTTACTCATAACTTATAAAGATGTATTAATGTGCTAGCTGCAAACAGAAAACATATCCAGGTTGACGGTAATCAATACGATCGACCGGTGTATCGCGATCTAGGCAGTAGCCACCCCCGCGGCTAGTGCTGCGGTCAATAGCATTGTTTGCCGAAGTTCATTATGAGAAAACTGGCAGTCTCTCCTTAATAGATAGAGGACTGGGGTGTAAAACTGTTTTTAAGAGCTGTTGCTTAGTAACCAATCCTTTCACCGTTTGCCTAGAAAAAGCCTGTTTCAAGTCTGTTTTAGTGTACCAAGTGTCCTATACAAGGGCGTTAGGTCATGTAAGGTCGCTTTTCGTTCGTTAACATTTTATTGTTTACTTCTCACTCAGCTAAATAAAAGAGAATGACAGATACACGTGAAACGACGAGGCTTTTAAATTTTTCATACTATCACAATACATTAGAAATGTAGTCAGCCATTGTGGGGTGAACAGAACTGCGTTTCATACTTACATACATTTAGGAATGGTTCCTACTAAATTTGCTTCAGTCGATGTTAAACCAACGGGGTTTATTTACTTTTTGAAGGGGCATTTCGAATTAGTCACTTACATAACATTTAAGGTATTTTCTAGATCGGCACCTTATTCGATCATAAATCATCTTTTAAAATTGGTCGTTGGCGCCATTTTGACACCAACATAACGGCATTTTCTTGCGGGTGCACGAATCTGTCCTATTACATTATATTTTCAAAAGTCATTTACAGTTTCAGTGTAACTGCAATATTCAGCTTTCGATATTACAGCAAGTTTGTAACCCTTTTTGTCCCGGTCAACGTGAAATACAACCTGCATCTATCAAGACACAGCTCCAACTTAATCATTGATATAACGTTTTAAGCAATCTTCTTCAATGGTCCATCCTTGACGGCTTTCTACTGACGAAAACGCAAACGCACTTTTCGTTCTTTGACGTTATCAGAAGGTTATAACCCTGATGTTGATTACAATCAGTGTCGAACATACATACTACGTTGATCAGTTTCTTTTCATTTAGATAATGTTAAAACTGACTTAATTTGTTTTGGTCAATGTGAAATACAATATGTTCTCCAAGTCATATCTTCAACTTGATCACTATAAAATGACCTGAAACTCTCTAATTCCTTATCAAACTTATGTAATTTTGTTTAATTTGTTAAATCTAATCTGAAGGGACATACTTCGGGTTGCAGCACTATTCTATTACTTTTTTATCATCGAAAATAGCCACAGGACCATGAAAGTCAAGTTCTACTTCTTTCCATACAGTGGCGCATAGAGGGATGTCTAAACTGTTTGCTACCTTTCTTTTTCTCCTGCCCAAGCATTAATTTTGGTCTCAGTAGACTAAGCTAAAGTGCGTGTAATCTGAAAGACATTTTATCTGACATTATCTTAAAAGGATGAATATTTCTCACACTTTAAAAAGCAATTTCATGCCTTGACAACGAGCCCTAGGGGCAGTATGAGTATCTCTGTGAGTCTCCTATATTTCATTCTAAAAGCTGGCATCATTTAGCGAATGCCAACATGAATATTTCTGAGTTAGATCAGGGACCAAGAAAAGAATCTCCAAAGATAAACCAAATCACAGGCAGGATATCGCAACACTCGATCAATCAATCAATTGATTAATCAATAAATGTAAGACACCGGATCACACCGTTAGGGATTTTAGCTGATGTAGTGTAGCAGACAAAATTGTCACCATTTTTGGATGTAAACTTATGAAGTTCTTCACAAGTTGAAATCCACCTATAATACATAAGTTAAAAATCTTGAGGCATCTTCAGATTTCTGAGATCATGAAGGGTATATACGCGGAAGTCATGACCTCTGTATGGCACTTCCTAGCATGAGATGGAAGTATAAATTGGTATAAAATAAAGAAGTAAATTCCGGGGTAACTTGTCCTATTGATCTTCGTTTAACCGGAGGAATGCTGAACTGAATGAAATCTTCATAAACTAAATATTGTCCTACTAAAATCGAGTACATATTGAGGTGGAGGAAGGTGAATGTTCAGCGCCATCTTGAAATAGATCAGGACCGGAGGCGGGAACTTTGACAATAAGTGTAATTTCTTTGGCAAATAATTATGGTTTATAAGATCAAATGCCTTTCTTTGATTCTAAAGGAAATGTCATGTTACCATCGTCGATGACTTTTAACCATTCATCTATCATCTTCGATATCGCTGTTTCACATGAGTGATTTTCTCTGAATCGAGACTGTGGATATGTGATGTAAAAAGCATTAAAAAGCTAGAAAATAGACATAATTTTCATCAAAATGCATCAAATATCGTCGATTCTACAGTTTACACTTATATCATGAATAAACATGAGCTACATATCAGGGCTGCAGGTAATGCTCGCATCCGGACTCAGACTCGAGTCCGTTCTTCGTCGTACTTGAAATTTACCTTAAAACGGGAGGTCCAAAATCGAAATTGGCCAGGAGTGAACTACATCTGAACTCGGACTGAGATCCTGTTCCAGGAGGGGCCACAAATATGAAAGTTTCATAAATGTTACTTAAAGATCTGATGACATGAAAACTACATAAATGGATATTTCATGTAAAAAGCATTAAAAATCCTGAAAACAGCCACAATTCCCATTAAAATCCATCAAATGTTGACCATATTTCAGGGTTATTTCTATTTCACACTTGTCTCATGAATTAACATGAGCTAAATGTGAAAATATGTGACATCGAAAGATGAGCATACTATATATGATATCACTCACCAAACTGTAAACTATCTGATCAGTCATTAAGAGATAATTTATATAGATTACACAAAAGAAACCTTAACACTGTGCAACACTCCGCATCATTATTTTTGCATAGGCAATGAGTTACTTCAGAAACCATCAAACTTTAAAGACCTGTGATTTAAGAACGGTAAAAGACATTGTAATAATTCCAACGGATCTTTCCTTGGAAGACTTAATTCTTTAACTGAAAAGTAAAACAGCTTTTTAGTGACATGTCACCAGCCCTTTAAGGATCAGCAAGGATGCATTATTAATGCACATTGCAACACAATAATGGCCACGTACACTCAACTAAATTACAGGTGAGTCAGGGTATGAAACTGATTCTTAACATGTCCATTTTAATTGATTGTAATTGCAACATAGTACAAAAAAGCATTTGTACTGGACGCTACTTTGTCAAATGGCTGGAAGCGGAATTGGTCCGCCATTGAGGATCTTGAATCGGAAATGGATTGGAATGGTGGCAGCTGCAATAGGAATTGGCCCGGAATTGGATTAGGTAAACTCCGACACAGTCCTGTTAAATATGCAAATTTGGGACGTCGAGAGAGACTGTCAAAATATGTATTATGCTATCCTTTGTTTTTTCAACCTTCATTTCAAGGACAGTTGTGTCATTGCTATGTCATTGACGTATTTATTCTGAAGTTAAATTATCACTCACCAAAATATAAACTTTCTGATGAGTAATTAAGATATAATATAGTACAGGTTTAACAAAAGAAAACCAACACTGTACAACAGTCCTGATCATTATTTTTGTTTTGCGTATAGAGATGGGCTACTTCAGAAACGACCAAATTTTTGAAGGGGTATGTACCTTGAGAACTGTAGGAGCTGCTGAAGTAATTTCATCGCATCTTCCCTTGGGGAATTTTACTCTTTAACTACTAAGTAAAGTCAGACCTTTTGGTGCATGTCAGGACAACTTGAAAAGAAGGGCAATTCTGGTCATCCAAGACATTTCCAATTCTCCCATAACTGTGTGTAAAGCTCCCAGTCCATGTGCAGACACAAACCTACTTTATTGCTCAAGACCATGTCCTGGTGAGCATACAAGGTTATAATGTGTAATTCAAGCACTCTCTCTGCATTGTGTGGAATGTGAGCTACTCTGCATCTTTCGAATTTTCAAACTTTGATGTCAATTAAAGAGCAGTCACCAACTGAGAATTTTGATACCCCACACTAAAAAAAAATTTTAGGGTGCGAGTGTTTGTCTTTAAGTCTAGACTTGACCTGCTTTTATCAATCGGCACTACCTTTACTAGTTTCTATCGAGTTGGAAAAACACTAAAACGTATACCCAGGTCTAGAGTAATTATATGCGAAACACTCGGGACTACATATGAAGCAAACAGTTTCAGGATAAAAGCACTCATTCCATCAATACCTGTAACTTAATTCGTGTCAGTAGGACGTAAATACTTAAAAATAATTTCTACAGATAAGTTTCGGGTATCAAAAAGAGCAATCATTTGGTAATTTGGATGAATGGTGATGCCTTAGGGATACAAGATTATTGTTACTGCAATTTTTGTTCATTTGTAAAATACTTCTCTGAGACTGCAGGGGAAAACAGTTAAAAGCAATCGTAATGTCGCCCACACTACCAATATAAGATGTAGTTCAGAGGACTTTGACGTACCATAATTCGACTGTAAGTTTGTTTCAATTTGCCAATTGCTTTAGAATCACCTTTTTTGGAAAAGCATTCTTAAAATAATCTGGTTCTTACTTGTCGAAAAAGAGAGGTGATTTTGTTCCTCCGAAACCGGTATGCTTACACATCTCCTTCTTCAGTTCTTTGACCTTTGTCTAATCTCTGAGTCTTATTGCGAATCGTATATCTTCATTAAATAACTCTGGTTGAAATTTTCTTTTCCCTCTTTTCATACTGATCAGTGGCATACTGATTTACAGTATTCAGTGTTCTCCACCAGCCGTTTTGTCCGGGCGCGACGCCTGGACAAAATCTGAAGAACATGCGTCAGCGCCCTGTCTTAAAGTTGCCACCCGCACGAAAACCATGACCGTCCGGACAAAAAATTAGAAACGTTTGATTTGTTCAATTCAAATTTAGCACCAAATGTAGCACCATTTTGCATCCAGCCCACCTTACTTATGCAAAAATTTTCGAAAGGAGGGGGCACCCTCCCATTATACTCCTCCCCCTGGACGGCTATCAACGTTATCTAGAGACAAGCAACCCGAACAAAATTTGGATTTGTGGAGAACACTGAATATGCCTTGTGAGAAACTCCGACTCAGATACTGACTTAGACTGGAATACCAGTGACTCGGACTCTGTGGGTGAGGACTTTGCCTACGTAGCAGGTTGTGCCGCATATTCCTTGTTTGGGAAGCTGAGGAGCTGAAAAACAGAGTTCGCTCCGCGGGGTAGTGAGGACTCGGAAGTGGAAACTCGTAGCAACATATAGCAGCATGTTTTTCTACAATCTAGGAGCTGGATTCACATTATTTATATTATTTTTTATTATTTACAAATCATCACTCGGCTGCAGTTTGTTAGGTCCTATGTTTCACCTATTATGTTACTCGGAGATGCTTTTCCAGAGTTGAACCCGATTTAAGTTTTGGTTCTCAGAAAACTCTTTTAAGTATCAGTTACAACGTTGCAACTTAGTTACTAGGTCATTTTCGTGGACTAATTATGTGCAGAAGTGTTGAAATGATGACACCAGCAGTTACTTGTACTAATAACGAAGTTTTAAATCCCAACTTCGGTCGATACTCAACGATATGACGAATTTTGACAGAGAACAATATCGAATATCGATAATCTGGCCAACACGTACGTGCAGAAGGAAAAAGTCCTGTCACATCGTGTCCATTTTTTACCTTTTGTAACAGCTATTTACATTACCTCTGCCTCTTTCCTTTTCCTCTCAAATATTTCAGGCCTTTGAGACCAGACAAGGCGCCGTTTGCTTAACATTTTACAAGTTTTTCGGGTCAGTTTCATCTTAAAAAACTGTCAAAAAGGCACTTAGGTGCATGGACTGGACATTGTGCCGACTTTGCAATTACCACCAGAGCCGCTTATGTTCGAGGCTGTTTAGGCAGGGTACTGTAAGTTAGCTAGTTAGATGATGTTTTACGGCTCAGTTTGTAACAATTGGTTTAAGTCGGGCCGGCCACGGCCATTTTTTCAGTTGTGGCTCACTGGCTTGTTTTCCCTGTATAAGAAAAAACTTTTCCTGGTGAGGTCACGGCCGGGGAATTTACCTTTGGTCTCGGTGGCTCCAAACATGCCCCCCCACAACTGGAAGGGAACTTCTCAATTAATCAGTCTTCTCTTGTGATCCAGGTGGCCCAGGGTACTATAGGTGTCACAGTTAATTCCATTAAATTGTAGCTCGTTGCAGTTACTAGTTCCAACTTTGAAAATGTAACTAGTTACTACACTTACTTCTAACTGAATTAACTAGCTTACACTGTAAAAAGTAAAAAGTTACTTGAGCGTGATTGTACGATACCTTGTCCGAGATGGGAGGAGACAAAATCAGAAGTAAAAGCTAGGGGACACATGAGAGGAAACAGGCGCGGATCCAGGATTTTGAGAAAGGGGGCTCACACACTGTCGGCCAACGGGCGAGCACCGAAGGCGCAAAGCCACGGCGGTGTGTTTGGGGTCTTCCCCCAAGAAAATTTGAATTCTAGATGCGCTTAGATGCGATTTCCCAGCATCTGGGAAGCATATTTTCCATATCTATTTGCCCATTTGCTTAGGCAAAAAAAAAATCGTTGGTCATCGAAAAAAAGGGGACGTGCGTCGGGTGCGCCCCCACCTGGATCCGTGCCTGGGACAGACACATCCTTGTTTGTGCTGCAGGGTTCGTCTGAAGAATATATTTTCCCAAAGAGAGACAATGATCCCACCCTATATTCAGTGGGAATCTCAATCTATGCAGGGAATCAGAATACTGTGTCGGGGATGACGCAAGCTCTTTGTAAGACGAACTTTAGTAAAAACCAAACGTTTTCTAGTTACGACAGTACTCCTTTAAAGATGAAAATCCTTGTAATCTCATCACATACTTAGAGAGGTTAGCGGATAAAGGCGAAGAGTGATGTTATATAGCAGTGGTTTAAGTCTGTACTCCTCGAGGGCATGAATATGGTAATACGATGCCCTATAAATGCAAACGATTGAATTTTGAAAAGAGTCACGGTCTAAATTGGGGCTATGCAATATTTCTCAATGCATAAAAAACTTGAGACTGAATTTTACGCAGGAAGATCATATGCCCATAACATTCACTTTCCCTTCACAGTAGATGGAACTTTAATTCGGACACTTCTCTCCTCTTCCTATTAGTTTTGTTAGGGTACTCTTGACACCATTTGACCATTTCATTATTCTGCTCTCTCCTTAGAATTAACTCTATTACATTTCAGTGTAAGGGCTTACTGACTTTGAAAAAATGCGATCAAGTCTAACTTAACCACGTTTGATTCATAATGGATGCCATACGTGTTTAATTAGGTACACAAATGGACGCAGGGTATACACTGAAACTTGGTATAGGCCTACTGTATAATAAAATAGGCTTCAACCTCTCGCGTCCGGATTCGGACTCAATGCCCGACTCGAGTGCGTTTTACTAGAAAAGGAATCGGCCGGGAATGAAAGATTCCGAAAGGTGGAATTGGTTTCAAAAGGAGTGCTGTAACTGGACACGGAGTCCATTCCAGAAGAGTTCTCAAATATGAAAATTACCGTTATTGATGCACAATGTACAGATGTAAACTATGGTCACGCACAATCAAATAAATAACTCAAGAGGACGCGCAGACCAAAGAAGTGAGTCCAAACGAGGAGCTTATTCAAAGTAGGCCTAGACATGTACCACAGTATCAAAAATACATATATGTTATATGCTGCACATTGGTAAATCGACTGGTCTCGGCATTGGTGCCACTGGTATCAGAACTGGTTGGGACTTGAGGGGTAAAAGACTCGGAATTGGCCTAAAATCGGGGATCCGGAGTCGAAGTTGGCTCCGACTCGGATAGGGTGGACTCGGGTCCTACCCTGAAGTCTCAAAATACAATCATGATTAAAACCTGCCACGGTAAACCTAGTTTTTGACTGCCTGTCTGTAAAGGAAACCGTTTCTCATGGTGCACTATCGCCACAGTGTGACCTCTGTGAGGAAGAACAGATACTGAAAGTTTAGTTTTTGATTCCTTGCCGAAGGTCAAAGGAATCTATGCAATCACGCCAGTGTATGTGTGTGTATGTTTATGTTTTTGTGACGCTTGGCTTGAAAACGCATTATCTCAAGATGGCAATGATGGATACTTCTCATACTTGACTCATTCAGTGTTTACAAACAAATGCCGTTACGGCTGGGCGTCAAAAGAGTTGGTAAGGCGCGCTCACACTGTCGTCACAATGAAAGGTAGATTCCAATTCGTCTAC
>WURT03134089.1:0-11414 GCA_009936505.3 Holothuria glaberrima | reverse complement strand
GAAAACAAGCCAGTGAGCCACAACTGGAAAAAAGGCTGTGGCCGGCCTGACTTAAACCAATTGGTTAGAAACTGAGCGCTAAAACCGACTTGTGAAGTTGTTGAATAACACTGAAAGAAGGACTTGTGAACAGGGTTTGCGTTTTTCTGAAAAATTCGTGAAAAGTGAAAATATTTTTTATTATCCAAGGATCATTTCTCTTCATAAAAACAGGTTGATATTAAATTATTTCATTCACACTCGAATTTATTGGTAAGTTGTGCTAAGGTTGTTAGCTCTAGGCCTATGCTAATGCTGCTGTTTACAGCTTATCGTGGTAGACACTGTTTATTCAATCATTAACGCCAGAAATTTTAAAAATCACGACCCGAAATTTTGAATGGTCGTAAAAAAGAAAATACTCTTATGAAAAATTACGACGACTTTTTCAGAGAAACGCAAACCCTGTTCACAAGTCCTTCTTTCAGTGTTATTCAACAACTTCACAAGTCTGTTTTTCAATTAAAAACATAATTTTTCTTTACTTCCAACAATTACAACACAAATTTCCTCACTTGAGAAATTTAATTTATGCAGGGGAGGAAACTAACGTTTTTAGGGGAGGAAACCAACGGGTCTGGAAACTAACGGACCCCCTGTACCATTGTAGGCCTGTACCAAAGTACATAGCACACTACACTATGTTACCAGTATAATATAGGCCATATAGAAGGTACCATAATGACATACTAGAACACCCTCCTCCCTCAGTACATCCAATTGCTACCAGAAGAACACCATAGATAACCTAACGAAGCTGGCTGGATTGGCATCCAGTTCATTTTGCCTAGGTCTACAGTATGTAATGAAAATAGTTGAATTGGTGCATCTGTTTTGTGATAATGACATGAATCAATTTTCAGAAAATCAGACACCAAAACATACAAAGCATTGATGTCGTTTCAGGGGCTGGGAAGGGCTATTTCCGGCAATCTGAGTGGTCCGTTTCACCAAAATTTTCTGGTACACTATTAGCGTATGCGTATCCGCTTAGGTAGTCTCCCGGATAAATCTCACTCCACATGTACACTCAAACTTGGCAGCCATGTCTTGGTGTTACCGTGGGCTCCAAGTTTTCTTGGACCCCTCACAGAAGCAACGTAGATGAAGCAACTAGGTCTCTAAATTTCCTATCCTGTAACTTACATGGCTGTCCTTTCCATGTTAAAGAAAAGGCTTATCTTATCTTTGTGCATCCCCAAACTAGAGCATGCCTCCCAAGTTTTGTCTCCTCAAACTACCACCAGTTTGGTAAAAAGAAACTCAAAAATATCCAATCTAGGGCCGGTAGGTTTGTCACTGGATACCTCAAGAGAACTGAAAGCATTACCGACATAATGTCATCTTTGAATTGGCCCACTCTTGAATGCATACGTAATATTACCAATCTTTTTACTTGTCACAAAATTTTACATAATAAATTGGCTATCCCTACTCAGAATATTTTCGTCCCCTTTTCTAGCTGTACTAGGACAAACTCACAGTCTTTCAAAAGTATAACTTGTAGCGTTGGTGCATTTGGCAATTCATACTTCCCAAGAACCATTTCCAGTTGGAACAAGCTCCCCAAGGACATAGCCCAACGGGATAATGAGACCACTTTCAAGAGGGCAATTATTAACTGGTCTCGTTCTCAGTAGTTTATTCTGCACACCAACTACCCTCCATGGAATGCCCAGCTAGGGCCCATTGGAGTATCCCCAGGAAGAAGAAGAGGTTGTAAATTGTTTAGCTGGATAATTCTGCTTGTAACATAACCCTGCTATCTTAAGCAACCCAAATACTAGGTCAGTAGACTGCAGACTGAGTGCAGGCTACTGTGGCTCAGTCTAAAAAGGTGTACAGCACAGGTGGTTTGGTTTAGATAGGAGGAACTAGAAGTTGACTTAGAAGGGAAAATTGCTACTGTCTGGGGCGAGATTAGAGAGCCTTTAAGATGGTAACTCTTGTATTTAAAATGTATTGGACTAGAAGGAGAGATTATATGGTCACGTTCTTGGATTACTTTGAAACATGAGACTAGGCTAGACTCAATATATCTTTATAAACTTTTAAGGATACTGTAGCAGAGTAGCCAAAACAATAACACTGAAGCGTAAGGTATTGTACAGGAAATTCACAGAAGAAAAGTTTTCAAAAATATTTAAGATTTTACACATGCCATGAATCTGTACTGTATTTTCATGGAATGAGTGCCATCTGGATAACTTTAAATTCCTTTCAATCTACGTTTGGGTTACCTAGCTTTTAGATTGAAATACCCACACTGTATTGTATACTCATACTGAACACTGTATTGAATTGAAATTTTAAGGACTCAATGAAACATCCGTTGGAATTTACTGGAAAAATAATGATGTGGAGTGTTGCACAGTGTTGAGATTTCTTTTGTTAACCCTATCTAAATTATCTCTTAATTACTTATTAGATAGTTTACATTTTGGTAAGTGATGTCAATATTTCCCAAGGAAAAAATTTTTACTTTCATTATAAACACCTCAGGGAATAACAATGCTACCAGTGTCCTTGAAAAAGAAGGTTACAAAAACGTTGCCATATATGGTATGTCCAACCTTCAATGCCAATATTTGCATATTTAGCTCATGTTTATTGATACAAGTGTGAAAAAGAAATTACCCTGTAAAGTGGTCAATATTTGATGGATTGTAGTGGAACTTGCAGAAATTTTCTGGATGTTTAATGCTTTTTACATCAAAAATCCAACTATGTTACTTTCATGGCACCAGACCTTTAAAATGGCTTTATGTTTTCTGTAAAATACAAAACTCTGTCGTTGACTTTTATATGTCCACATACCTTTTAAGAAGTAATTTTTCTTTTTCTGTTTAAGAAAACTGGAACCCTGAAGATTAAACTTACGCCTCAAGGGAAAGTGACAAAAGGAAAAAAACGTACAGTCAAAGTTAATATTACTGGGAAGAAACAAGGTAGTAACAAAAAGAATAAGAACTCAAATCAGAAAAATGGACGGAAGTCTGCACCCCCCAGAAAAAAAATCACTCAGAAATCAATCAGCAAAGCCACTGTTAAATCTGCGACTAAGCCCTCTCCAGCTGGTAAAAAGAAAGTACAGGTGAAAAGTTCTCAAGTGTCCAAATCCCCCAAACTTTCCTCCAAGAATTGTGAACATGAAGTGGAAGCAAAAACTGGTTGTAAAAAGTCCTATGGTCAGTTCCAAAACAGTCCTTCACTTCCAAAGTCATGTGCCAAAGTAGGAAATCGTCACCTAGAATCTTCAGCAAAGTCTGTGTCAAAAGCAAAAGCAGCCAAGAAATCATCAAAGAAGTCAGCAGTGAAGAGAGCACCTACTCTCTCTCCAAAACATCACTCTGAATCCTGTCAGAAGGGCTTGCTATCAGAGTCTTTCGTAGCTAAAGAAGGAAACTCAGCTAAACTAACACCAAAGTCAGAACTGAAAGCAACAAAACAAGCATCCAAAGATAAGATGTCTGTCAAGATAATTCCTTTGGAGTCAGATCAAGGTGAGTAAGCCTTGTAAATGTATATCTAGAGTGAATGTTACATTCCAACATGGGCATGAAGATGCTTGAAAGTCACCAAAAAACCTGTTATGTTTGGAAAATGTTATCTGAGATTACCAGAGGTGAAACTTCTAAAACTTGTAAACACACTGTTTTGGGTTGTGGAGTGGCAGAGGAGTGTGGAAAGCGTGGGTTTGTATGCGGGTTTTTCTCCAGGTATTCTGGCTATCTCCCAATATAGCATTTGCCTTGCCTCTAAACTCAGTTGCTCAGTTGACGAGTTCTGTTGGAGGTGGACCAGTTAAGTAGCTAACTTTGGTGTTGAGTTTGTTTAAAGAACAGTAACATTTAACAGGGTCTTGTGTACTTAGCTTGTGGGTGTATGATATTTAGTGCAAGATTTATAGTGTTTAGGGTGGTGATAACAAGTAGTAGATTTTGGTGAAGGTGAAAGGTCATTTGGGGTCACCTCAGGACGAAACAAAAAATTGTAAGTATGGTGTCTCACACAGGTAATCTGCAATGAATCTCGTATGTGGGTAGTGGGTTGTCCATATTGAGTGGAGGAGGCTGATTGTTTTTTATGGATGTTAGCAGTCATTAGATTACCATGCAGAGGGCAAATGATAAATACCTTTGAAATTACTAATTAAAGCACTTTATCTCAAGATGGGTAACTTTAAGGGACCTCATATTTGGCATGACAAATTGACGATGGTCAACCAATAGAAAGATTATGTTTTGTGGTCAAAGGTCATTTGGGATAAGTAGAGGTCAAAAGATTAAAATGATAAGTATCTCAGTTTCCCTGCGGTATCTCATGCAGGGAAACTGATGAATCTCGTACTTGGAAATGATCCCTATTTGTGTGGTGGAGGTCAAAGGTCATTCAAGGTAGTAGGAGGTCAAAAGTTTAAATCTTGTAAACACTATAACCAGTGTTGATTTTAATGGTAGACCTGTCACCCGAGACCACCAGAAATTCTGCAGGACTACTAGATGCTGGAAAACAGTTGTGTATTAAGGCTGACCATGGAGATAACCAAATCTTTTGAGGAAATTGATGTTTACATTAGCTGCGCAATGACTTGTGCAAGCAAGGAACTTTTAAAAATTGCATCAAAACTTTGTATAATTTGCAAAGTGGGGTGATCCCACACTTCACCACAACTTCTCACACAGGCTCTTTATCGAAATGTAAATAGCACTATCATGCCAAAAATTGTGCTCTGTACAAACTCCACTAGAAGGTCTTCACTGAACACCAAGAAGCTGAATTCCTTTGTGCAAGCTATGAATTTGTAGTGCTGATGTTGCAACACCCGAGCTTTCAATCTAGAGATGTTAAATATGTATGTGTGTGTGTATATGACGCCTAGCTTGTAAGCACGATATCTCAAGATAGCAATGACCAACACTTTTCATTTTTGGTATCTGGATTTGCCATGTTGAGAGAAAGAACCCTATTGTTTTAGGTGGAGGTAAAAGGTCATTTGAGGTCACCGGAGGGAAAATTGCAAAAACCTTGTAAACGCATTAACTCGATATAGCAATGACCGACACTTTCCATATTTGATATATAAATTTGTCATCTTGAGAGGAAGAACCCTTTTGTACTGTATTTGGTGTAGGTCAAAGGTCATATGAGGTCACTGGAGGTTAAACTGCAAAAACCTTGTAAATGCCTTGTTAACACTTTATCTCGAGATAGCAACGACGGACACTTTTGATATTTTGTATATAGATTTGTCATGATGAGAGAAGGAATCCTAATGTTTTTGGTGGAGGTCAAAGGTCATATGAGGTCACCAAATGTTAAACTGCGAAAACCTTGTAAATGGCTTGTAATCATGACAAACCAACCCTCCATAGCATTAATGGATGTGTCCAAGTCAAAAGGGGCATACCCAAAAACTTGTGGACAGGTGACTTAAACTAGTATCTATGAAGACTTTTAGCTGCTTTGTCTGACAAATATTGTTACAAAAACAAAAGCATTGACCAACATTGATTTCTTGTAAACGAATATATTTGAAAATTTATTAAAATCTGCACTAATTACAGAAGAATGATGTTTACTTAAGCTTGAGTCCCTTGAAAATAATGGAATAATCCACCACCCCCCCCCCCATGATAGTAATGGATTTGTTGAATTGAAAAGGGGCATTCCCAAAAACTTGTTGACAGGTGACTTAAACAAGTATCTATGAAGACTTTTCACTGCTTTGTCTGACAAATGTTGTAACAAAAACAAAAGCATTGACCAACATTGATTTCTTGTAAATGAATGTATTTGAAAATTTATTAAAATCTGCCCTAATTACAGAAAAATTACATGTTTACTTAAACTTGAGTCCCTTGAAAATATGGAATAATCCAACCCCCATGGTAATAATAGATGTGTCCAAGTCAAAAGGGGTGTTCCCAAAAACTTGTTGACAGGTGACTTAAACAAGTATCTATGAAGACTTTTCACTGCTTTGTCTAACAATTGTTGTAACAAAAACAAAAGCATTGACCAACATTGATTTATTGTAAATGAATTTGTTTGAAAATTTATTAAAATTTGCAGTAACTACAGAAAAAGTACGTTCACTAAAACTCGTTTTGAAAAAAAGAAATTAAAGCCTCAGTGAGGAACCGTGTTTGGGGTTCACGGATGTTACGTTCCCCGGTGTGCCTAAGAAATTTTGAATAGTCATGATGTAAAGCACATCTGTTAATGTCTTTCTGCTGAATGCTGACGGTAGGTAAACTTTAGTAGAGCTACAGGTTCACAGTCCTAGATCTATTGATATGTGGATTGATAGGGTTCAGGAGATACTTCCTTTTGGTTTTGGTGGAGGTCATTTGGGGTCACAAGAGGTCAAAACCTTTTAAACATGATATTGTAAGGATAATAACTGCAAGAGATTTCATACTTGACCTGTGGATTGTTCATATTTAGCATGTGGATTACCATATAGTATAGCTGATCCTATTAAGTGGAGGTGAAACGTCATTTCAGGTCACAAGATTTGAAAAGGTTTTGATCTTATTAACATGATATCTCAAGTAGGATAACTGTGAGGGATCTCATGCTTGTCATCTCGAGATTTTGTCTCAAAATGCAGAGGTCTAGTGTGAACACATCCTAAAATGATGCAGTCAAGAAGTATAAATTTGAGGGATAAACCTTGGTGTAACAAAGCTACCCCCTAGGCAAGGAATCACTAAGGCTTTGGGCTTTCTGGTTGCATCTGTGATCATGTACACAAATTTTGATTCCCCAAATGAGGAAATCTTAGTCCCAATATTTACGGTTTGATCACACATTTTAACTACTGCACTCTGTAAACATAGCATCACTAATTCCAGAAGTAAGACCTTCCGTCTGAACTATTGAGAAGAAAAAAACCTGAAGTGGGCAAAAATGCCAAAAATATTTGGGTAGCATGTGTAAAAGACTCACAAATAACAACATAACATAATGGTATTGTAAGATTTACTCTGACAGGCTTTCCTTGCGAGGTACTTTTCTTCACTTTGGCCATTGCCTAACGTGTTATATAGGTCTCTGCTACAAACCTAACCTAGGGCTGTATTTCTGAAGGGGTTATCTCCATGAATTCCTACTAGTGCACAGGAGAGCAAAGCACACTGTTTTCTGATGTTTTTGTATTTAAACTGTTCTTGAATATTTTATCTGTTTTCTTATGCTTTTCTGAGTATAGTTTGCTTGTCAAAGGTTCTCTCACATTAAACCTAATATTGAAGAGCATTTTTTCAATAGTGTTATGAGAGAGTAGCACAAGCTCAAGATTGCATGTTAATCCAAACCCAAAGGAGCTGTTAGAACCTGATCCAAGTCAAATGGCCAATCGATCACAGATGTATCCATACTTAAGGGAATGGGGAAAAATTCAAGGTGATCAAGTCAATGGTCCTCCCCCTCTCAACATTTCATCAATGTATATTCACACAATATAGTTTTAGTATGGACTTTGAATGTCAGTTTTATTGAAGGGGGAGGGGATCTTGTAGAAATGCTTAGAATAATTTTTCTCCCCATGGCCATGCCCCTTCCCCCTCAACCTTTCAGAAAATGCCAATGACTTGAAATGAGTGCTGCTCCTTGCATTAAATTAGTAACCATACTGCACCTACTGTAGATGCTAATGAGACAGCACTACTCTTACACGTTAGTTATCTGGGTTTATTTTTTTTTTTTTTGGAGGGGGGGGGGGAGTTGTTTAATGAAAGTGAAAGCCATTTTGGAAGACTGGTGATATTGAAGCGAAAATGTTTACGCTTGGGACTACCTTATTTTGAGCGGGACATGCCAAACTTTACAACATGGTAGTCCATGGGACAACCATTGCTAATTCCTTAAAATCAAACATTGGTAAACTGAAGTAGAGAAACTTTCAGGGATCTCATAGTTGACATAGAGATGACCCAAATTGAGTAGATGATTCCTATTGTTTTGTAGATGTCAAAGGTCATTGAGGTCATCAGAGATCAAAAGGTTAAAATCATGTACTGTAGCTCAATACTCTTCTGGAAAAATTTAAGTCTGAAATTTTAAGTCAGGAATCTTTAAGCAGAATTAAGTGCCAAAATTGGAATGAGAGAGGACTCAATCTGCTTGAGTTAGGTCTGCCATGCTTAAGTAGGATTTAGTCAGGATGGCCATGCTTGAGGTAAATTTAGTCAGGTTTTCCATCCTTCAAGCATGATTAAGTCAGGATGGCTATACTTGAAAAAAAATTAAGTCAGGTCCTCCATGCTTCAAGCAGTATTAAGTCAGGATGGCCATACTTGAAAAAAGTTAAGTCAGGTCCTCCATGCTTCAAGCAGGATTAAGTCAGGATGGCCATGCTTACTGTCGTCTGTAGAAATTTAGGGTGGGGGTGACAGGATGACGTATCCTACTGTAGCTTTACTTTTGCCTAATGTTGACTTCACTTTGTCACATAGTTTAGCTTCATAGAGGGCCCCCTAACCTTGATCCCCCCTCCCAATCAGGATAACTTCTGGTGTCCATTGTTTGCCATCTGTTAAGAAAAAGAGAAAGCAATTAGTTTCCTTTTATCCCTGAGGAGTTACCCCTCCCCTTCCTCCTGTCTCCCACTTTTAATAGTTCCCCCCCCCAACCATCTGTAGCAAATGGTCTTTAAAAATATGTTAGGCTACCTCCCTTAAAGTCAGGTCAAAAGCATGTTTTTGTTCTCATTCAAACTGTGTAGGTGAGGAGAAATGCTATTTCTAGAATCTAAACAAAAGATAATCTCACTGATCTCTCTGTAACAATCCTACATCAAATATCTAAATATATTATTAGATTCTTGCACAAACCTAAGAAGGAAGAAAACAGTTTGTTTTTAATCAGCTGCTACTCACCCTTTTTCAAATTCCACCTCATTGTCCTGTCAATTTTTGTGCATAGTGTTCGAAATAATGCATGTTCACATGTACCAATGCATGTATTAAACTTTTTGACTGTGCATGTAACCTTCTCTTGTTTACCTGCACGTGGTCATGTTGATCTAATGTTACTCAGTACTTCACAGATAAATGTCATAAAGACATTTAAAAAGTGTGCAAAATGAAGTTTAATTAGAAAATGCTACCAAAAAATCAATCAGAATCTCAAAAACTTGACGTGCATGTATGTGGCTTCGCACTTTGCAAGCTGTAAACATCTGTCGGCAGATTTGCGATCTCCCGATCGTAACGTTAGCTTGGCTATGGTACTTGAAGGTGTGCACACGTAATGTGTCAGTATGTGTGCTGTTTGCGCAGTATGTACAGAATGTGATAATTACGTACAGTATGTGCCAAGTCCCATGTGTAGTTTATATACTACATGTACATAGGGCCAGCGCCGACTGTAGAACTGACCTTGCATGCATGGTTAGTTAGTGTGTGCCCGGTTCTGTATGTTTTGGTAAGTTCCCCTTGTGAAAGATACGATGATAAAAACTTGTCTCCACCATCGTGAAGAAGAAATCCTTTAGCCAGAGAAAACCAAATAGGCCTATCCTTATTTTCAGTCTTGTGCAAATGGGCTGGTTGAGGATGATAGTGACCAAGACATTTTATCTAACGTTTAATACTCCTACCAGCAACAGTATATACTTCCGTTAGGCCTAACATTAGGCCTCATGATGATGCAAATCTCGGAGAAACTGATGATAGGCCTACTGTATACGATTGTTAGAATTAACAATTATCGCCTTGTGCTGGTGAAAATACAACAGAGGCTACGTAATCGTAGTCGAAAAAACTGAATCAACACATTCACCCACAGTGATTTTTGATTCCTTGCTGAAGGCAGGCAAGGAATCTATGTGATGGTGATGTTGTGTGTATGTGTGTGTATGTGACGCCTAGCTTGTAAACACGATATCTCAAGATAGCAGTGACCGACAGTCTCCATATTTGGTATATAGATTTGCCATATTGAGAGGAAGAACCCTGTAGTTTTTGGTGAAGGTCAAAGGTAATCTGAGGTCACCAGAGGTCAAAAACCGAAAACATTGTAAACACAATTTCTCGAGATAGCAATGACTGGCACTTTTCATTTTTGGTACATAGATTTGTAAGGTTGAGAGGAAGAAACCTATTGATATTGGTGGAGGTCAAAGGTCATTTGAGGTCACCAGAGGTTAAACTGCAAAAACCTCGTAAATGGCTTGTAAACACTATCTCAAGATAGCAATGATTGACCATTTTTATACTTGGTATATATAGATTTGTCATGTTGAGAGGAAGGACCGTATTGTTTTTGGTTGAGGTCAAAGGTCATGTGAGGTCTCCGGAAATAAAACTGCATAAACCTTTTAAATGACTTGTAAACAAGATATCTCGAGATAGCAATGACTGACACTGTTGATATTTGGTATATAGATTTGTCATGTTGAGAGGAAGAACCCTATTGTTTTTGTTGGAGGTCAAAGGTCGTTTGAGGTCACTGGAGGTTAAACTGTAAAAGCCTCATAAATGGCTTGTAAATTCGATATCTCAAGATAGCAATGACCAACACTTTTCCTTTTTAGTTTGTAGATTTGTCATGTTGAGGGAAAGAACCCTATTGTTTTAGGTGGAGGTAAAAGGTCATTTGAGGTCACCGGAGGGAAAATTGCAAAAACCTTGTAAACGCATTAACTCGATATAGCAATGACCGACACTTTCCATATTTGATATATAAATTTGTCATCTTGAGAGGAAGAACCCTTTTGTACTGTATTTGGTGTAGGTCAAAGGTCATATGAGGTCACTGGAGGTTAAACTGCAAAAACCTTGTAAATGCCTTGTTAACACTTTATCTCGAGATAGCAACGACGGACACTTTTGATATTTTGTATATAGATTTGTCATGATGAGAGAAGGAATCCTAATGTTTTTGGTGGAGGTCAAAGGTCATTTGGGGTCATCTGAGGTTAAACTGCACAAACCTTGTAAATGGCTTGTAAACATGATATCTCGAGATAGCAGTGACTGACACTTTTCAAAATTGGTGTATAGATTTGTCATGTTGAGGGGAAGAATCCTATTGTTTTGGTGGAGGTGAAAGGTCGTTTTAGTCACTGGAGGCTACACTGCAAAAACCTCGTAAATGGCTTGTAAACATGATATCTCAAGGTAGCAATGATTTCGAGATAGCAATGACCGACACTTCAAATTTAGTTTGTAGATTTGTCATGTTGAGGGAAAGAACCCTATTGTTTTTGGTGGTGATCAAAGGTCATCTGAGGTTACCACCCTTAAGCAAAAAAATGTGTGGCAGTTTGTTCCAAATCCTCAGGTTTTCACATGATTTTGCCACAGGTAATCACAGGTTTTTGCATGAAAACCTGTGTTTTCCCTTGACAATGACACAGGTTGGCC
>WURT03134067.1:0-11416 GCA_009936505.3 Holothuria glaberrima | reverse complement strand
GTTCACTTAAGCAAGATGAAAAGATTTCCTACAGGACTAGAAATTCTTGGAAATATATCCAACTCAAATTTAGCAATAAATTTAGCACCATTCCAACTTTTTGAGATTTTCTGCCCCTCCCCCCCCCCCCAAATTTGAAGAGTCCTGTATGCTTATGATATAACTGATCTGCATGTGTCACTGACCAATCAGAGTGACTTTTTACAGACACGTTACAGATACCTCCTTTCCACTGCAGGGGAACCCTAGGACTAACTCCCTACAGGAATCTTTGACCCCGAAGGGACACAAAGCTTAAGGAAAGCTCACATGCAGCTCTGCACAAGAGTGGCAATTTTTCTCAATATTTGGGGGAATGACCCCATTTTTAAATTATCTACTGTGTGAAAAATCAAAACGGGCAATTTCTCAGATATGGGGGTGGACATTCCCGTCACCCCAGGATCACTGCCCATGACTCTGCAAGCAAGAATCCTATGGGATAGCTTCACCAATGTGTCACTGACAAATCAGAGAGGTTTATGATATTTCAGAGGTTCAGTAACAATTTGCCTTTTTGTTGGTTTGTGTCAAGTAAAGCATGGCGACAAATAACAAATGTTTGGATGGTCATTGCCAGTTTTAAATGAGAGCTGGAGGGAGAATGATGAGGGTCTACCTTCAATGGTGACCACTGAATTACATTTGCAAGATTTCCATGATTCCTCCCTTTCTAGCACACTGACTAATAGGCAAAGCATATGTAGGAGTGATATTTTTTTTGTTAATATCACATGAGAAACTTGGGTTTAACATATTTGCCAGAACACAAAAAATTGGAGGAATTATGCAAACATGATAAAATTAATAGTCATATCATGAAATGTTGAAACAAGTCTGATAAAATGGTAAAGGTTTGTGCAGGCCAACCTTAACCATAGAGAAATGGACTGTTAACACAACAGCATATGTTTCTATCGAGACTTCAACAGTAAGTCTTCACACAAACAAATATAAAAGAAAAGAAGGGTTTAATGATTCCAATTAATTTACACATTTTATTCAAAATTTTTTTCAATAATATCTAAAAGGGCTCAAAAACAGAAATCTCAAAATACTATGAACAACTTTCAAACATATCTAAAAATAAAGGAGAGGTCATGTCACAGTTTGTGTGGGTTTCTAACACTACTAACATTGAAGAATGGGCCCCTATACACTAAAAATTTTAACTTTCTATTTAACCCATACTTAGAACATACATTACAAACACTCCTTCAATATGTTCATAACCTCTCCCAACCCTACCTCTTAATTTCTATTTTTTTATATTTTCACTTGATTAATTCAGGAAAAACATCTCCAAAGCATACAAGTTTAACTGAGACCATATTTGACGACCATCAAATATTGGTTGATTGAAAAGTTTGGAGAAGGTATGTAGAAAAATACTTTGTCCTTGGAGAATTTACATACAAAATGAGTGTTCCCTTCCCACACATCATAGAGCAAGAGATATTCCCCACTCTACCTCCCCCACTCTCACCTACCCACCCCTTCCCCCAAGATAGAAATGAAACAAAGAAAGAAAGAAAGAATCTGGAGGTCTTTAAAGGGGCTCATTGAGTTGACACAGATTATTTTTGTGACAAGTTTGAAGGTAATCATTGCATGACAGTGCTTCCAATTAGCTTCATTACTCATGTTTCACTTCCTACAGAGTCTGAAAATGTGAGAAATTGTCTTGTTTTTGTGGAAAGGGATTGCATATGATTACTACAGAATGGTTAAAAGTGTCTGGTCACAAAGTTGTGATAGATGATTTTAATCATTAAATACCCTATCATTGCCATTTCAGTTGTAAGTCAGATGTGCAGAATCTCTTAGTTTGATCATTTACCATCAAGATGTGAGTAGATCTCAACAGGTTTGAAAAAAAAATCATGAATTTTGTGAACCAACTCGATAAGCCCCTTTAAGCAGTTTTAGTGCTGGCATATGAATGGGGAAGGATAGTGCTACAAAATGTGATCAACAACTTGTTGGAAATTTCAAAACTTCCGATACATTTAACTAAAGAAACTGAAAAGTTATACCTGTTGAGCAAACCCAGGAATCCTTTGAAGTTATTTTGAGACCAACCAACACAACTGTCTATCCAAGAATTCAATGCCTTGATAGATAGTCATCGAGTGATGCATCAAATGTATTTTCATTAAGGTCTACAAGTGCATGACAGATTTTGTTTTGAGCAACGTTTTTCTTAAATATAAGCAGAAATCTGATCAACAAGTAAGTCTTCAATTATTATCCAAAGCATTTCAAGGTATAGCAGTTGTACTGAGCAAATCAATTGATGTGTAGAAAGCCTAGAAAATTTACAGACCACAATTTTATTGGACAAGATTTTTAAAAGAAAAATTATGCAAATGTTCCTGAAGAGGTATGAAAAAATGCTGCTGCCTAATGCAGGACTTTGCAACTTTGCAAGCTAAATGTCTATGATCTATGTGACCATAATAATTATCATTTGAATTACGTTGCTGTTAAATCTTGTAGCTTCAATTATGAATGTGGGTGTTAGAGAATACACCCAATCCACAACATTTTATCATGCATGATATGAAGTCTCTTAACTTGTACCCCTAACCTTTTTTCAAGTCTCAACCCTAACCCTAACCTTGTGACATATAACATGAATGATATGTATGTCTTGAGACATGAATGTGACACCTTACTAAACAAGGATTTGGTGGAGAATATTCTATGAACATGAATAAACATAACTGCCATCTATGAAAGGTTGAGAGACCAAAATTTCTGAGGCTGTATGAATAATTATGATGAATAATGTCCCTGTTGTCATAGCAACTTTGTAAAGTACCACCAAAAGAATTCTTTGCTTTTGCAATGTCTTCTACAACTAAGTTTGCTATGGAAATGTGCGGGGCCATTGATAGTTTGCCCTGGAGTTAACAAAAATCCCTTACAAAGTCCAATCACAACCCCTGACTTCTAATAAATATGGGTGATTTTCTTTCAGTGAATATCCACCCCACCCACCTTCCTCAAAAAAAGAACTCAACTTTCATTCCTTCAGGTGGCAACCATTAATTGCTCCAAGGGAGCCACAACTCTGAAAGGACACAAAATTAGTGACCATTCACTCTGGCCCTCATATCTTCATATCAAAGTCTGTCATACTCTGCTCTGTTCTAGAGTGTACGCTGAAAAGAACAGATGCTACACATGATCTCAGCAAAAGAGTAATGAAGGTCAAATAAGGCATATTAAAGATTTTTCTCAACTTTAAAAGCTTCTCTGAGAACCACTCTCAGATGTTGAGATGATCATCAACTATCCCAGATGCTGAGGCAACCATCTCAGATGCCAAAACATGGGTCTCAGATACCAAGACAACAGGCTCAGATACCAAGACAATGGCCACAAATGTTGAGAAAATGGTCTCAGTTGCCCAGACAATGGCCTTAGATGCCAAGACAATAGCCTCGAATGCCTACAACAGCCTTAGCTGCTGGGTCATTTGTAACCCAAGAGCTAGCACACAGAAGAATGAGAATACTAAAATATTTCTCTTCCACACTTAATTAGCACAATTTCATTTTCTGACCAAATGTTTGTTAAGCAATGCATTTTAGACTGCAGACAATCATAGCTGTAGGATCTTAACTGAACTAGTCTATGTTATATACATGTACAGCAGCACAAATGCCCAAGATATAGGTATCTGTGCCATGATCAGTGTTCTCCACAAGCCATTTTGTCTGGGCGGGCCACCCGCACAAAATCTGAAGAGCATGTGTCAGCGCCTGATCTCAATGTTGCCTCCTGCACAAAAACCTGGGCTGCCCAGACAAGACAAAAAATAATAATTTCACTGTTTTTGGTAATGTTTGAATTGTTCAATTCAAATTTAACACCACATGTAACACCATTTTACATCTAGCCCACCTTATGTGAGCAAAAATTTTTCCCCTTGGACCCCATTACCTCCCCCAGGACGGCGATCAGTGTTATCTGCCAGATCAGAGACAAGTGCCAGGACAAAACTTGGACCTGTGGAAAACACTGCATGATGCAAGAATACAGCTATTACCATGATAATTGATGAGTTGACTTCATCTTGAATTCTTAATGTTTGTACCCCATGTAATCGCATGTGGCTGATAAAAATACTCAGAATGAAACACTAAGCCATATTTAAAATCTAAAAATGACTAAAATATGAGCTAAATGTTATGAGTTGCTAGGATGAGAACAAATGTTTGGAATTAAAGGTTGGGGCTAACATAAAAAATGACCTTACATGGAAAGAGATGGTTTTCTAAAGCAAGGAGAGAGTGAACTTAAAACAATGCTATCCAATAACAGAGGGAAAGTCCTTCAAGACTTTTGGACATAAAATCTTTTCACCAGAAAGAAGACACATTACTAAATGACACAGATTAAAATCATAATTGAGATATCTCATTTTGATGAGTTATACATCAGCAAAAGGGTTAATTTGGTAAGATTCTACTTCTGGTCTAACAAAGTGAAAAATCATCTACTGTATAGTAGGAAATTTCTGCAAGGCTAATTTTCGCAATTCTGTATCTTGTACACAAATTTGTGGAGTGAAGAATTCGCTGATGTACCTGTAAAATCCCAGCATACTCTTGTACAGAGAAACGGAAGTATTTTGGCCGGTCTTAAATTCATGATTAGTTACTTGGTCGCGAAAAGTGTGAAAATTAAACCCTGTGAAAATTTCCCATTATACAGTAGTTGAATGAAATGTTCAAAACATGACCTTAAAACCTGTTTACTGAGCTCTTTGACATCACCAGGCAACAAAGGTTATTATCACAATCAGGGAAGGGGAGGGGAAAGTGTCACTTGGTGAGGGGGGTAAACTGTCATTTGCTACTACCTAAGTGATTCTTTTATTTTAATTTGATAGAAAAAATATGTGTGTTAATTGTATGGCAGCATAACAGATGGAATGAAGTACTGAAAATAAACTCTAAATGGTAATTTCATGATCATATGTTGAGCTCTGAAATTTATTTTTATCTAGCCATGATTGCTTACATGTATTAGTCTTTGTATAATATCCGAACATTCCACCTGTATGTCAGTATGTACAACCCTCCTTCATATTGAGCATTGATACTCTTTGTTATGATGGCACAAAGTTAATTTAACCTTTCATCCCTCTAGTGGGGCTGAATGAGTAACACCGAGACTGACATTCACTGCATTTCCACGCAGTTTACATGACCTGCTTTTACAAGGTGAGGTACATACATGGCAATGATGACAGCTTCAAATTAAAAGATCGCCACCAACTTACACCATGACCAATACTAGGAGGACACTTTTGCAATGATTGTCATTCTTCAAAAGCCATGATTCATTCTATAAAATATATTTGTACAACCAGCAAGAAATTTAATAGCATAATCTTTACAAGTACTTCTATACACCAGATGCAATCAACTTCGCCTGCTCACCCAGAGGAAAAATATACACAAACCATCAGCAGGGTCGACCCATTAGAATGTTTGCAAGTACAGACAGCAGAACTTCTTTCAATCTGGTTTTACAGCATATTGGTTATGTTTTCTGGATACTGACATTCATTGATCATTGATTCCACAACCCCCCCCCCCCCTTCCCATCATTGTCTCCCATCATTGATAACGTTTCCAAACTTAGATCTACATCACTTGATTTATTTCTTAACAGCATGCAGGTTTGCCAGACATTTCTTTTTTGGCAGGCAACTACATACCTGCCTTCCATAAGAAGTAAAAAAGGTTAACCCAAACATGATTTGTATTAGTCTAAAAAAGGTCTTACTTGGGTCCAAACCAAACTCATGACTTTGAAGGCCCACTAAAACATATCTGATGGGCCTGACATATCCAAACTTCACCTTACAGGCCACAAGATGCAGAACTGGTTTTGAACTGAGCCCAGATGGAAATATATCTCTACATGTAATTCAAGAGAAATGGTAACTCATATAAGGAGGGAACCTAACATCATCACTAACAACATGTTCAACTCCAGCTAAAAGAGAGGCATATGATGGGTATTTACTGTTATATTACTTTGATAATATCCTCAACCACTCCACACTCTCTCATGCCAGATTACATAATGTATCACTCTCCTCATTCTCCAATTGGGAACAAATTTTACAGCTTTCACGATCACTCCAGTTTCATTCAATCACCAACTCCTGACTTTCACTGTACAATTTAACCATTTAAAATTACAGCCACTTCTGTAAAAAATACTGGGGTCTCCTCTCCTTAAAGAAACAACATTTATACATGAAGTACAAAACTACTACAAAATAGGGGGCCCCACAGGGATCACTTGTTGATGGACCGGTACACGGCTGACATGTCACTGTCCCCAAAGCCATGGTTTTTTGCTCTCTTGTACACCTATAAAACAAAAAAGATGCAAGTGTTTTAATGAGGGCGCTTCATCAAACACTCTCAAACTGGTACATGGTTTAAAATTTACAGCCATGACAGCTTGTGTATCCCTCTAACCTTCCATCCCATTATGTCTTTTCACCCTACTTACCAGCTATTGGTCACTACCAATGAATCTTTTGTACCATGTCATATGATCAACAGATTTTAACATTTCACCTATTCTGCTGAAAACCTGAATCGGTCAAATGACCACCTCCAGAATTGTTCAAATTTATCACCTTTTAAGACTCCCATTATTAAACACTGATTTGGCATCTTGCTAGCTTCCTTTCAATGCTGATGTATTACTTCCTTGTGAAGTGCAATGAGCTAGTGCCTAGAGCTAGATTGGTACCATGTAAGTCATATTGCCCTAAAGTATGGTCAAATTAAATATTCTCGTTTGATTTTCAAATTCACAATATTAAGAAGCAATGGCAAAAATGATATTTTTTGTAAAGCATTGTGATGTATAGTTTTCTCAGATCGATCGGATCAAAGAAGAGAAGAGGTGCTGATGTGTTGAGTCATGAATTGTATGTGCATACAATGCACTCAAGTCGGAAGCTGCAAGGTTACGGTCGCGTACCGGACGGGTAATACGTTTTGGGTACCCAGGAACAAATTTCCTTCCCGGAGCAAACACTACTCTGTGCTTCAGAATGGCAGCAATTATCCCAATTTCCAATGTAATCACAATAACATATCACCAAGGATACAAATAATTAAAGGACAGCTGCCATTTCAGTCTCTTTCACAGCTAGAGGTAATATATACCCCTCCTATCATCTTCCCTTAAGAGAATTTAAATGTTCAACACAGCACAGGGTATTCAACTCATAACCCACTCCCAGCAAATACATTCTGACCAAACAAGTCAACCAATGTGTCCAATGATTCAGGTTTCTTTTCACAGATCAGATAAAGTAGCAACCCCACAAGATCATCTTCCCCCTCATGGAAATTTTCCTAAAATACAGAGGTGTGCATAGTCTAACCCTGAAATTTTGAGAGCTTTCAGATTTGCCAAAGATAGTACCGTTCTACATGTAAGCCAATGTACTTAAAACAAGTTTCATGAAAGGGAGGTGTCCAAACCCCCAACCCCCACCCCTTAACCGCTGCTACAGGACAGTCTAACTCCAGAGAGAGCTAAAAAAGCCCTGCCAATGAAAAAAGTATACAAACTAACCTCATGGGCAGCTGCTGACACTGGAAGGGGCTGTTCTACTTGGTCTGCCATGGCCAGGGCCAACCTGAAGTCTTTCTGCTGGTACTTGAGTGGGAATGCTGGTGGGAACTTGCCGGCAATTATAGCTGTAACAGACAAAGCCAACAAAATTATGTAGACTTGGTTGATCTATGACAATGACAAGGATGTGCTCAGGATTTTTGGAGTGTCAGGCACTTTCATGATTGCCGACTTACATCATCCGGGAGGTGTAAGGCCAGCTGCATAGGCTTAATATTAAGTTGGGGAATTTCCACCTTGACCGATTCAATTTGGAGGGGATTTCAATCACTTCGAATTGAAGAAAAGTTGGAAAAATATTGTACCTAAGTAAGGTACAACTATTCAAAATGATGCAACTGTGCCAGATCACCCTTGCCCAATTTTAGCCCTCATTTGAGCATTTGATCCTTAGCAGTCCAGACTTAAACCTAACCATTAAAACTAAACCTAAACACTGACTTGATGTCACTGCATTGTTCTAAGACAGTACCTATCTGCAATAGTTCCAATATCTGTGGATCTGCAGAAACAAGGCATCAAGTGCTGACTTAAATTTCAATTAGGACTATCAGATCTTTGTTGTGATGTCTGAGGTGTTAAAAACATTCACTCAACCAACTTGATACAACTAACAAAATGGAACAAAGCCAGACTTTAATCTGTAACCTAACTGCTTTTCTTGAACAATGATAATAAGCAGTTTGCATGCATCTAAAATATGGGGACTTTCCCAACTGTTGTGCTTGCGATCTCTTAAGGTGCTTGCAAACTTCACATTTTGTGTGTTACACACTACTACAGGTATTCCTACAGCCTCAGGACAGTCAGAACGTTCTCAAATTGAAAGATGTCTAATATTATCTAGTTGGCACACATTTCATGAAAAAGCTATGAGACATGTGTAAAATAGTCTAACTAAGCCCTTCATACTTATTTCGAAATATTAACCACTGCAATTTTGCCGTACGATACTTTTTCCTTCAGATTTATTTGTACCAGACCTTACACTATCCTAACATGTTTGTGTATGGAGGTTTGTGAGCCTAGTCTCATGTTTCTGTGGAAGCAGTTTGATCCTATAGAAAGTCGGTAAGCTATCCTAACAATACACAGTGCCTCATACATACTGCACTACAATAGAGTCGCACCTTCGGCAATGTACAGCAACTAGCCAATAGGTGCACGTAATACAGTTTTGTGAATGGACATTACGTTGCACATAGTTAGGTCAGTCATTATATTGTTGCATTGATTTAGTGTGTCTAATTCTCAATGAGCAATGCGAACCATTCTGTTTATCGAGGCAAAAGTTTGGAAATATAGTGCTGGGTGGGACTGTTCATTTTTGAATATGTGCCGGGTGGGAATTTTTAGTGCTGGGCGGGCCTGCCCGGTGCCGCCCAGTGTGGGCACACCTGAATGAAAACAAATCAGAAATACTTTTAATTGCTATCACAGATGACAAAAATTAAAGGGCCATCAAAATCAACTCCATCTTTCACATCTCCTCTTATAACCCTAGGACAAGTTCACAATGTTTCTGGACATAAATTTGTCTATTAAAGGTAGACCAAGGGGTTCACCTTATAAGAATTTCATTATGAGTGAAAAAAGGTGAAAAGCTGGGAGACTACATTCCAGGGAAGTTTTGGTATTTAGAGGGAAATTTTGTTATCTGGATGGAAACTTTGGTTTCTGAAGGGATATTTTGGTATCTGGATAGAAAATTTGGTATATGGAGGGGATTTATGGTATTTAGAGCTAAAATTGGCATTTAGAGGGCAATGTCAGTATTTGCAGGGAAATTTTGGTATTTGGAGGGACATTTAGCATTTTTGGGAATGCAAATATGTAGCAACTATATAAAATGTAAACTTCATGAGATACAAAAATGTTTTCCAGTCGTGTTTTTCACCATTCAGTATTAGGAATATCGTCACATGATTACATGATAACATGTTTGAAATATATCACATGGAGGTACTTACATTGGGGTCACTTCATTCCCCATTTAAAATTCTGGAAACACTATCCCTTTCCTTTTGAAAAGATCTCTTCAAAATTCAACTTTGTTATAATCCATTACCTACAACTGGAAAATTTTGAAGAAATCATCCCAAACCCCACCTCAGTTAAATATCACATTTTTACATAAAGGGACACAGCAGGGTCAAATATTCTTGCTTTAAATGTTGAGGATAGCCTTACAGGAGATTGCAGTCTTCAGAAGGTAATTTAGTCCACAGAGCCCCCATTATTAAGTGGGGGCCCACCCCCCCCCATCAAATACATATCAACGTGCCAGGACAACATGTAAGTTACATGCATTCCCCCTTTGAGATTTACAAAAGTGTTACATAAAATCTTACCAATTTAAAGACAAAATGTTGATTAAATTTTATTATGCTATTTTGTTTTGGGAAAAAGAAGTAACACAATCATGTGTACACTAAGCCTGTAAGAAATAAGAAGAGGATGCTCATTATAAGAATGAAGGCAATAATAGCTTCAATACCCTTTTATATATATTATTTCTGTTTGGTCTTGTCAAGATTCCATGTTTTGACCAGTATTCCCCTCTTGCTTCGCCTCAGTGGCAGCCAAAGGCCAATTAGCAGTCCTTTTTCCACTTTTTATCTATAACCTTGTTGTTTATATCAATTGTTAAGAACACCACACTTTCAAGTCATTCTGAAATATGCAAACTTCTTCTTGTACTCACCATTTCCCTTACCACATACAAGTGGGCTTGCCATTGAGCCAAGGTTGAGGACTTCAAGTAAGGTACCTTGATTCAGCCCTGCCTTTTCTGCTAATGCCATACCCTCTGCTAAACCACACATGATATTACCACAAATGAGATTAAGAACCAATTTAATCCTAGCTCCATTACCTACGTCCCCTGAAAAATAAAATAATGAAACATTGTTCGAATATAGCCTGGCCTTCTGAAATTCCATTTTTAATTATAGTAGTCAGTAACAGTACTAGTGAAAAAGAGGACTTCACACGGCCTAGGATCCAATGCACAAAGATAAGCTTGATCTTAAAGTTTTAATTAAATAAACCTAGGCTATTGCACAGTATATCAAAACTTAAGATTAAGCGTAAGTCATTGTCCAACAAGGATCCCGAATGCTTATACTACAATAAAAATTAAGGGAGGGTACTATGTATGTAACAGAAATATATGAGGGCCTTTAGCTGGATTTTTCAACAATCTTCACAGAAGATGGCTCCCAGTGTCACTGGTGAATAACCCATGAAAAATTTGGCAATGCCCCTAAATTCTCAAATAAAAGCATTGTCCCATAATTTTATTGCAACTATTATGCACATCATTGCAGAGCAGTTACAGGACAGTGTAATAGACTCATTACGTCACCATCATAGTTGACGAAGAGTTACAACAAACTCATTAAACACCCAAAGATTTTATTCACAAAAACTTACAAGAGTCAAAATAATTATTTAAGAATTGCTTAACTTTCTCTTAAGTAGTATTTACAAAGTTAACTTATGTGGTTCCTAAAGATGTGCAGCATAACTGCAATTAATGGGATAAACCAATTGTGTTTAAGGTCAGTTTTACTTTGTCACATTTAAAACCAATCACATTGACTTTTAATGATGAAATGACATACTATTGGTCTACAGTGTTTATGTGTGTAATCAATTGCTAGGCTCACAACATGCATAACTACAG
>WURT03134056.1:0-11416 GCA_009936505.3 Holothuria glaberrima | reverse complement strand
ATGTATTTTCATATGCTCTGCCACACGTGATTATGTGTGTTCACATGTGGCATGCCACACTTTTTTTTGTAAGGGAGGAACCAGTTCTGTTACCTTCTTTTAATAAATTTATCAGGATGTGGGATTTCCATTGACAAAAAGATTTCTAAAACCCACCATAGTTTTGAAATATTAGAAAAACCACTTTGTAAGAACCAAGCTTACTTCTACGTCAGTAACATGACACATATAGCTTGTTAACCCCCATGGATGAAAATTTATTACTCGTTAATGGTATTGTTTAAATAACTGCTCTCATCTAGAGACGGTAACCCATCACATACATCTTTAAAGTTTATCAGCATACAATGTGATACTTCAAAGTCGTACATTTTGGTAGCGGTAAGCAGGTCAAAACAACTACAATGTTCAAAATTAGGGACGGTTAGTATATTGTTAGTTATGTGAAAGCGAAACCCACGATTACAAGTATTGAGACAAACGATCTTACTTCCTACAACACCATCGCATGTAGGATCGTGATGAAAACCTTTGAGAACATTTTGAAAAGAGTACAGAAGTGACAGTTGCTGAAGAATGAAGTCAATATCATCGGTACTAACTACAGAAATATTTTGATATGAGTAGTGCTTACATGTTAGCCAAATAATAAAGAAAGTAGTCGAAAAGCACAAGCTAATCCATTGCACTTCACATGTTTTACAAATGGCTAGGAAAATATACTCTCAATAAGCACCCCTAGAATGCATGTCAGAGCTTTTGAAGTGATATATTGATGATATGTTTGAGGTGGAATACGGAAATTATGCCCAAGAACAACTTAAATAAACAAGTTGATCCAATTTACAGTTAATTTATCTTTATCATATACACATATTTCACACACAATACCTACCCTTACCCTTTCCCCAGAGAGACTTTTTGGGAAGACGAAAATCTGATTGCTCGATCGACCCTAAAATCTTTGTCTTGTTTATTCTGTCATCCACATGCATACATGAGATTTTGTTCTCAGCTAGGCCTGCACGTTGGTTTGAACCGGTCTCGTAGGTGAAGCTCTGAGGAGAGAAGCGCTCCTCTCCATTTGGAGAATATCGTACTGTTTGGGGATGGTCGTCAGATGAAACTTCGTGCCACATATGGTGCAAAGTGTAAGAAAAACCACTGACAAATTTTGACGTTTTTACTGACGGAATTAACGCGGGTATTTTATCCTTGAATAGTGGAATGAGCTAAAGCATACCAGGGCCGTAGTCTGAGCGAAATCTCGGAGGGGGGCAGTTCATGGCACTGTCTATTCAGAGCACCAAATGACCTACCTACAGCAATTTGACATGCGGGCGGATCCCCTCACCTGTGCATGAGTGCCATCCTGGGAGGGTACTGAAGGGAGGGGTACATGTAAGGTGATAGGTGCCAAATTTTGCTATCGTTATCGAAGCTTTGAAATGATTATATCTATACAAATTGTCCTTACTTAGTGATATTCTTGTTATGTTTTGCTGGGCTTAAGTCGAAGCTATGATGTTGTTTAGAAGAAGGGGATGTCTCTCCATACTTTTTGAGATATTTTTGCCATTTTGGAGAGGCTTGGAGGCAAAATTGTGCTTTCTTTGGTAAAGCTTCCTAAAGCATTGAATTTATTATATCTTTAGGTATCCTCATTATTTAGTGATGATATTTTATTTTGGTAGGCAGGTCTACAAGAAAGGGATGTTGCCTCAGTTGGGAGGGGTTTCACCTCTCTTCTTTGGGAATTTTTCTTTTTCTTTTTCTAAGTTTTCCCTTTGGACTGATAACTTGATCTGAAAATTTTAATTGTTTACGGTACTGAATATTTCGGCGTTGGCATGGCACCCTACAAGATTGGTATCCGGTGCGGGTTTCTCTTCAGCGCTCTTAGTACGCCAATGAGGGAGCCAACAACAGATGACCGGTAGTTGTAGCGTAGACCTTGCAAGAAAATGTTCAGTCCAACGTTTTCCAGATGGGGAGAACTAACAAACTTCAGATCTCAAAGTTGCATCTAAACATTCTTCACGTTGATTTTCCATGCTTTAAAACACATTTAGATTTTAAGATAAAATGTTAGATTTCATTTAAAGGAAAAATGCAGCAACTCCAGTTTTAATTAGTGTACCCGGATATGCTCTATCATGAATGACTTTTGAAAATCAATTTAGGCTTAAACATGTTTCCAACTGAGTTGTTTGAGGTATTGACGTAACGACTAACTCATTGTTTAACCTTGAATGTTACTATATTCATGTTTTCAGA
Source organism: Holothuria glaberrima (assembly GCA_009936505.3). NCBI lineage: Eukaryota > Metazoa > Echinodermata > Holothuroidea > Aspidochirotida > Holothuriidae > Holothuria > Holothuria glaberrima. Next base: position 9,139 of record WURT03134056.1, on the reverse strand, counting down.
TATAGTAAGTAAACTTGAAGTAGAAGTAAAAGTAGGAGAAATTGGTGAGATATAGTATATTCAAACTAAGTTTGCGACAACTACTTATGTCCCTCAAATTAAGTTTAGCTTACAATTTAAGATAATCAAAATCTATTTTGTGTTCAGCCAGCGTATATGCTGGTGTATTTAAGTGGTGTATCTTTTAGGAAAATGATCATTCAGTCGTCATACAGAGAAACTCGCAGAGAAACGCAACCATGACGGAGGTCCGGAGAACTCCTAGGGAACATTTGGGGGGTGGGGAAGAACCTTACTACGCCATGTTCTATGTTCTGTGGCCTTAAAAGTATAATTTGGACAGTAACATTTTCAGCATTTTAGTACATTTTTTTTCAGGTATGCCAACTTTCATTTCCGATTTGAAAAGTAACCCCCCGCCCCAGGCAGGCTACGACCCTGCATACTTCAGTGTGGAATTATATGTCAAAGCAAGCGATTTCGACTCCCCAGGCCCAGATTCATCTTTGCTTTTATAATAAAATAAAAACGCAGAGCTTCATCAAACTTATTTGTATTTTGATTTCTTTCTGAAGTATTTGTCTCATTCTCCCTTACAGGTCATAGCGACCATGAGAAACCTTACAAAAAAACAAGTTCTTGAGAAAGCAGCTGGTAGTACTTTAAATCGTTCACTTGTCATCAAAGAACTCGACATTTCAAAAGAAGACTCAATCATAAATTTTGTTAAAGAAACAATTAAAAAAGAGGGACGAATTGATGTTCTGAGTAAGTGAAACGTTGTCTTTTTTTCTATAAAAGCCTGACGGCAATGGGAACATGATCTTCCTTCACTTCTCTACAGCATAATATGCTTGTTCTTAAATAAATCAATTCTTTAAAGGAGGGGTTGTGAAGAACACATTGTAGTGGTGCATTATTAAAGACTAAGTTGCAAAGTTAAGTACACATGGGAAATATATGAATCGAATTTAATTTGATACATTCATTCCTTTCTTTTATGTCCTTCTGTGTAAAAAGTATCACATATTCAACGATTAAGGAAGATAAATTTGATTAACGTTCTGGAAAGCTTTGTTAAAAGCTTTTATGTGAGAGTAAGATATACCTGTCAAAAATTTCTTCACGGTATTGAAGGTTATAAACTCGCGAGTTACCTTTAATTCTGATCTGAATGACTGACGTCATTTAGCCAGTCACGTAACATTGAGAATTTGACCAAACTAATAGTTGAATGAAGCAAAAATTCTTAAGAGAAATTGTGTTGGTAAAATGCTGCCAAGTTACCAATATTACAATTACCGAGGTTCAATTATATCTTATTTGAAGATTGATTGGTTTTCTTCTTTATTGCTAATGAAAGTACCCAATTACTTAACAAAATTTGAACATTAGAGAATTCGCTCCCTTGAAAGTTGGACAAAATTATTGCCCTTGAAGTCCTTCCTAGTTTGAAAAGTCACACAGTGGTAACCCTACAAAAAGCAGATAGAGATAATAGCTGAAATAAAACGTTTTCAGTAAAATTTGTGATTATATCGATCCAGGTGCTATTTTAGTACACGGCGTCTGGTCTTGATGCGAACCTATATGGATCAGGATATACAGTGTTTAAAAATTCTTTGCTTATCCTTATAAGTTTTCTCTTCAGGGTTTATCAAACGCACAGAAAGAATTTTACTTGTACACATGTCAAAATTCTACTTGATTTAACTTGGGGAGGGATAAGTTAAAAGACTAACACTTCCTTTACTTTCTCTGAGGACTAAATTTATGACAATAAAAAATAAATTTAAAAGATATTGGGAACGTCTGAATAATTATTACATTTAATCAATTCCTAAAAACAAATTGCGAAACATTTGTTTTCAGGTTTACTTTAGTTACAAATTTTTTGGGGAAAAAATTTAGCACCCCCTCGCCTTTTGGGAATAAGGCCCATCGGTAAAAATTTCGGGCAACAAACGACAAAAATTCGTGAGCAGAATACGGAAAATTCCGGCAGAGATGGAGTAGAAGTAAAAAAATTGCCCGAGTTTCTTACTGAGTTCCAGAACTTTTGATCGAATGCCCGAAAAATGTGGAAGAATTTTCTCGCGCTAGGTGCGCATGTAGCGTTTGGTGGTCTATTTTATGCACCTGAACTGCAACGACATTAGGTCAACTTTTTGAGATTTGCGCAAAATATTTTCTCCCCCCAAATTAGAAGAGTCTCGTATGTCTATGGGTACAATATTACTAAAATGAGTCATAACGGTTATGGACTGCTGTGTATGTTGAAAATTTTGGTAAGCTCATTGACAAAGTATAAGATGAACAAAGGAATATGAAACGAAAAGAGATTAACGTACCAATTACTACCTCAATGATCTAACCATTTCTCACTTTCAATACTAGTACTATTTTACCTTTACCTTACTTTCACTAGTTAATAACGCAGCTATTGGTCAGTTTGGAAAATTTGAAGACGTCTCCTTAGAACAAATGCAAAACTTATTCCAAACCAACTTTTTTGGAACTGTGAGAATTACCCAGGAGGTAATTCGTAAAATGAAAGAGAAAAGATCAGGAAAAGTTATATTTGTGTCATCTCTTGCAGGTGTCGAACGTGAGTTAGTTCTCTTTTTGAGCTTTTGCAAAGATTTACCAAGATAAAAAATATGTTTAAATCAGTCAGCATTTTTTGTAAGCAGTTGACTATTAAAGCATTAATGAAGTCCTTGTCTAATTGAGTGCACATTTTGCCTTATATTTTTTCAATGTCATATATTTGTTCAATGTCATATATTTGTTTGATCAAGATGACAATTCATTAGTGATACCTAATGCTATGTAGGAAGAACTATGTTTTATTAATCTAATAACCCTATACGGAAGGTAAAATACATTGCAATTTGTACTTCAGGAGTCCGATATTTATGACTGCATCTGTGTTTTCTTTTTTTGCTTAACTATTTGAAAATATTTATTTAAAAGAGCTGAGATGGTGTATCAGGAGCCTTTAATATCATGTGTAAACGTGAAAAACGGCAATGGTGCAATGGAGTAAATGTTGCCCTTTTAAATTTACTTGCGGCTTTGTGTTTTTGAATTTTTTATGTAAATATGCAGAAGTCGTAAGGTAACAAGCAGCATTCATTCAGTTTTCCAGATAGCGTTGTTTTGAGAACGAATGAATTATTTTCACAGCCTTTCTATTCTGTGAATTCTACGTTGCGACGAAATTTGCAATTGAAGGCTTGGTTGGATGTCTTGCCCCATTGATGAGGACATTCAACATAAGGTAATCAAAAAAGAGATGTTGAAGTACTTCATTTTACACACTCTCTCTCTCTCTAGTGACAAAAGTAACACGTTATTTTTTAAAACGAAATTTAAGACTTATCAACCATTTCCTTTTTAAAAGCTTCTTTTTACCTTCTCCCATATTTATTCATCAGTACATTGGAAGCCTATAAAATTCTTGCATATTGTTTCTGCGGCAAGATGTGCCATGAAGCAGTGATTCCCGCACTGCTGGTTGCAACTTAGATTAGTTTGATAAACTAGAAACCTAACATTAGGTTAAGTTTAAATTCTCTAAGCGTTTACCACAATCAAACTTCTCTGAATCTTAACGGTACTTTTACTTTTATTGATATCAAGCAAGTTACATTTAATTAACTGAAATCGGAATATCTCTTTTTTTGTGAGTCAATTAATACGATTCAGTCCTACTTCTCAGGGAGTTAAAATAAAAAAATAGCGTGAACGTGTGGCTTTAATGCCCTTTCGTCTGTTCTTCAAGGTTTACCTCTATACCAATTACTAGTTTGTTACTCCTATAGCTCCCTTTCAGCGATTTTGAAGGTTGCACCCATTGTCAAGAGAGAGTATTACTGTAGGTTAGCAGGGACATACTATACGGGTAAAAAGTGCTTCTTCATTGAGAGCATTTTGAAGGAATCTATACAATCACGCAGGCAAGTGTTGTGTATGCGTGTGCGTTTGTTTGGCATTCAGATTGAGGACCTAAACAATGGATTTCAGGTCCTCTGAAAGAAATTCAATAGATTTCTCAAGTCCTCGAAAGTTTCAACAATAGACAGTCTATTTTTAAGGTTAGGGTTATTTTAAGGAAACAAACACAAAGGAGATAACAATAAGATCCTTGGTTTGTATGTTAAACCTACTTGTGTGTGTATGTGTGTAATTACGTTTCTGTCGCTCAGCTTGTAATTCAAAATAAAAAATATGGATTACTTATTTCAACATATTCAGAAAACGAAAACCTTTTTTTCTTAGTTGAGATCCAACGTCATTTGAGGTTACCATAGGTCATAAACCTAAATATAATGTCTTAAGGGAGGAAGTTCGGATACTGCTTTTACTAAGAATGTGGATACAATGTGGTTATCACATGAATGTTGCTGCTTTTGATGGAGGAGAAAGCTTACTGAGGTCACCAGAGGTATAACTGAGAAAAGCTTATAATTTCTTATAAATATACCTTATCAAAAGCTAAAAAAGATGGACAGTTTCACCCATGGACTTTACATTTGCCAAACTAAAAAGGGTTATTTGTCATTTTATAAAAAAGAAGACTATTTGTTTAAGCGTAGGTAAGGAGCTGGTAGAGAATATCTGAGGTGATGAACAGTTTCCATGCATGGTTTATAGATTATAGTGATATTACAAAAGAGCCATACTGCTTTTGGTGGAGATCAAAGGTCACCTGAAAATTCCATTACGAGAAACGTGTGAGCTGTTTCTTAGCAAGCTATCTCAAGATAGATGTCATCTAAAGTCACTAGATGTGAAATTAGAAAAAAAAAACATGTATCCCGCTGGTAAACACGACATCTCAAGGGTAGACAGTGGGGACGGTATATCCCAATTTGTGTCGTTTTGTAAACAACGAAAAGGGAGGCCTGAATGGGTGACAAAATATTAGTGACTAGCGTTCGTTTCCACAAACATAAGCGTTTAACATTAAATAGTCATTTCGGTGTTTATTACCTAATGATGGACTTGTTTAGGTGATGCTGTGGCTATATAAAGGGATAAGAATGGCCAACAATTAAACCTTAAGGTGAGTTGCAGTGGAAAGTGTTCAGTTTTCATTTATGCGGCCTGCATGGGTTCGAATACCATTTAAGTATTTTCAGTTTCTGTTATTCAAGACTTGTCTTCTGTCATGGATAATACTTTGGACATACGTATAAAATATTATTTGGGCAGATCAGGGGTCACTTTCCTATTATTGGGCAGATCAGATGTCATTTGATGTCATCTGAGGTAAAAACCGGAAACCTCGGAAGTATCTTTTTAAGTTAGGAGTTTTGCTTTGCTTTTTATACTTAGTATGTGAATGCTTTACAATTAGAAATGAACGTATTGATTAATATGTAATATAGAGTCTAAAGGTCATCGGAGGTCACCTGCAGTAAACTCTTAAACTGCTTATAACCATGAAAATTCAAAAGTATAATGTTGAAGTATCTCATTTTTAGCATGTGGATGTCCACTACTGGTTACAAGACCGTCTTTTGTTTTGTTACATGTCAAAGTTCATTTGATAACCTGGAAAAACAATACCTCAACAAGGGTACTATTATAGGATTTCATAGTTGGCATGTGGATGCCCTATACTAAGTTTAATAATTTCATTGGTTTCGGGTTTGGTCTGTAGTTATTTGAGGTTAAAGAGGCGTAAATGTGAAAATTTCATATATAATTGAGAGGGATCTAATTCGTATCACGTGGACTACCCGTGTTGTTCAAAAAAACCTATTGCTTTTGGTGGAAGTCAAAGATCGTGTGAGGTGAGCAGAAGTCAACTTGTAAAAACGTCCTACGATATGATATCACGAGAAGAATAAGTTTCAGGGGAAAACGTCAGTGCGGCTAAGCGTGTCATTCGACAAGAAACAACTAAGTCTTTGGGTATTCTGTTTGTTTCATGATATACGTTTGCAAAGCCTTAAATCTGAGACACTTTTGTGTTACCTCTTTCCAAGATATCTGAAATGATTGTTGATATATCAGACAGCTCCCCCCCCCTTCCCCAGTGAAAAATGGGACCATTGTAGAAAACTTTGGACGACGATTTTCCTCTTAAAATTTGGTCCTACGACTTTTGGAGATTTTGGTAGGAAAAAAATGATGCTTTTGGACATTTATTGCAAGTTTAAGAAGGAAGGAATGTTTCATTACGCAATCGGCAGACTGTTTCACTTTAAAATGGACATTTAGTACCTCATATATCGCCGAATACTGCTGAGGGACGATTTGTTGTTTCAATTCATAGCACAAAGAAATCTTGAAGGTTATCATATCTGGTTCCTTTTCTACAATGAAATAGTCCAGACAGCTATACTGGAATGTATAGCTGTCCTTGATAATTTTTGATGGCAGGACGATCCTGGAAGATTTTGGACAAACAGTCCAAAAGCAGTATTTTTTAGTCTTACTTTTCACTGAAGCGCCTCCGTCCCGCCTGCTTAAGGTGCAAAACAGCTGTTAATGCACTTTTAAGCTTCACTGTAAAAGCATTTGAAAACGTTTAACTGCCGCTTCAAAATCATGAACATTTTGTGTTAAAAGTTTTAGTTGGTAAACATGTAGAGTTTCTCTAGTTTAAAATTTCAACATGTTCAATAACAGGGACAACTGAAACGTTGTCAATTGATACAAACTTTTTTTTTTTATTGTTTACACTCTTGTAACCTCTGAAAGAAAGGTAAATCGTAAAAGCCTGTTAAGGTTAGTTAGTAAGATAAGGCACTCTAAAAAATACTTTGGTCAAATTGACCAATGACTGGGTCAACTATGCACCAAGCCAAACTTGGTCAAATAGATTGACCAAACTATGGGTAAAATTCGACCACTTATTGGTCAGATTTGACCATAGTTTGGTCAAATTTGACCATAGTTTAGTCAAACTATTTGACCAAGTATGGTTCGGTGCATAGTTGACCCGTCATTGGTCAATTTGACCAAAGTGTTTTTAGAGTGGGTTTAAAGGCCCAGTTTCCAACCAATTGGTTCAAGTCGAGCCGGCCAGGGCCTTTTTTCCAGTTGTGGCTCACTGGCTTGTTTTCCCTTACTACATTGCTTATGCGGGGCATCACGCACAACGGCAGGAGGTTCCATTTGGTCTAGTGGTAGAGCATTCGCCTCTCACGCGGGAGGCCCGGGTTCGATTCCCAGGTCGAGTCATACCAAAAGCCTGAAAAGGAATAAGGGTATTCTGTAAACATGTTTCCGAACAACTTCAGAACATTTTTCAAACGCTGAGTACACTTGTCACATTCGAAATTCTTCTGGGCAAGGTATCTTTATTAACGTGCAATATAGACTTTGAATGATCAAAATGCTCAGGTGAGAAGAATGTGGCTGCTATACACTTGTTCAAAAATCTTCTCTGAAATGGACTTTGACCATGGATTTAACATTTTTTCACTTGCCAGTTTTTCAAACGTATCCTATTTTACAACTTAAATTCAATTACAGCATCACCAGTGTGGAGCCTGGTCCCGTTAAAACAGAAATCCAGACCAACCTGAGTAAGAACAAGCAAGGATCCTTTTCGATCGAAGATGAAGCCCATGACTTAGAAACAAAAGCATTGTTGAGGAAAGTATTCAAAAATACACATGCAAAAATGCAGACAGAGATACAGACAGGAGAAGAAGTTGCAGAGGTTATTCAGAAGTGCGTCCAGGATGATAAACCTGATGTACGAGTAGCTACTAGTGAATTCGTGAAGGCGACAGGAGAGGCAATATTAGTAGATTATAGCGGAAACGCTATAGCGGACACCATGGAAGCTGCGTTGAAGTAATTTGCATAAAAACGCCGAATCAAATTAATGTTTATAATAGGCCCGGTTGTAGAGACTTAATTAATCCTTTTTTCTGTATACTTGACGCACACTTCTGCGTGCTCGGAAAACGAACGTGCTAGTTCCTTTCCGTTGTGAGTGCGTGAGAAAGTAAACGCGCATATGAAAGTGAGTAGACTTACTTGAAGTAGCACGCGTCAATTATATTTAAGATAAATGCACAAAGAAATTTATTCTGCATGAATATACTACGCGCAGGCACACCAAGCTAGTCTGGTAATTTTGCATTTGATTCATTAATACGTTCTTAGTTTCGTACGCATATCGCTGAGTAGAACGACGCAAACCACACTTCTGCCATGCCCGATATTTGCGTCTCCTTGAAGTGTAACTTCCCATTACAATGTCCGGAGAAGTTAAATATCTTTGCTTGCAATATCTTTAGCACCAATACTTAACAAATATCGACTTAAATCACCAATGAACATCATACACATGGTAAAACCATTGACCTTTGACTGCTGGATTCAATGAGACATACGTTATCCGGTTATGGGCAGCGCGACCAATACTTTTTTACATGTTGCGGGCGATTCGTTTGGCGTCCATTATGGCTGACGCTTCATGTTGTCACATGCAATTGTGACGTCAGTGGAGAACCTCTATATAAAGGTTCTTCACGTACGTCACAAATACATGTGAAAACAACAGCGTCAGCAAAAATGTACGTCAAACTTATCGCGTGCATCATGTTCGCTGTGTACAAATGTATCGGTCAAAGGTTAAAATGATTGGTACATTCTTTGTAAGGAATGTTTGCTTGAAAATAGGTAAAGTTTGTTGCGTAATCGGTAAGGAAAATTCCAGGGCCAACAGTTTTATTATCGATTTTCAACAAATAAACAGCGTAGAGCTAGATGGGTTTCTAATTCTTCAGCAGGAATATTTAACACGGAAATGTACATACCAGCTTAAAGATATTACGATAGACTTTTTTCATTGCAATCGTTTTGAAGTATTTAAAGTAAGCACATGAAGCCCACCCGCAGACCTATACACGTACAAAAGAGTACAATCGATCGTTAATAGAAAATAATCTTTGATAAATAGGAGCAAAACACTTCACGATTTGTCCAGTACTGTAAATACACGGTATAGGTTTTGCACGTGCACTAACTTTGACGTCCAAAATGGCGGTAAAAGTAAATTCAAGCTTATTATGACGTCACGTGAAGAACCTCTATTAGGGAGTTCACGGTTACGTCACTGGTTGGCATTGGTTGGCATAGAGCATGCGCAAAAACAAATGCGTGT
>WURT03134034.1:0-11417 GCA_009936505.3 Holothuria glaberrima | reverse complement strand
ATATGTATGTATATATTTGTAACAGTGACAGAATTATTAGCTTAATAAGTTCAAATATATGTGTTAAGCGAATGCCGTATATTCCTAGCAACTACAATATATTTTTTAAAACAAATATATATTTTGAGGAACATATATATTAGTAATATTGACTGGAACATTTGCTTAACTGAACTTTATATGTTTAAGGGATATATATTCGTAACAGCTACAAATATATTTTCTTAAACCAATTTTATATTGTAAACCAATTTATATATTTTGTAACAGTCAGGCTACGTGACAGATATTTGTTAATCATATATTTCGGTTTAGTAATATATACTGTCACTGGTTTAAGGAAGTCATATATTTTGTTCAGAAATCTAATTTAGCTACGAATAGTGTTATTTTGAAGAATTGATAAACATATGTTAAGTCATACAAACAAATTTTCTTTACAAATGTAAAAATGAGAGTTAGTAATATATTCCCTTTTCTCGCGCCATAATAGCCTTGTGCCATTTTAGGACCTATGGAGGTCCCATTAATTTGCGTGAAAAACTTACCCTTAATTTCAAAATGATTTATAAGACAATCAATTAAGTTATTGGTGGAAGGAACCCTTGTGTTTCGAACTTCCAAAGCATGTCTAATCACTTCAAATCCCAAGCGTTGAGGCATACTAGGATACATCGCTTTAACGTCTATCGTAAACATCTCTCTAGGAAAATTTAATGGTCTTTTGTTGTAAATGGAATTAATTTTCAGTAGTACATTTTTAGAGACCTTAACAAAAGAATTTCCTCATTTCAGGATTAATTTGAAAGTCAACGAATTCAGAGAATCTTTCAATGGGAGATCCATTTCCAGAAATGACTGGTCTAGTTTTCGGGTTACCATCTACATCTTTGTCCGTATGAGTTTTTGGAAGTGTGTAATATCCTGTAATATATATATATATATATATATATAACGTATGAAAAGTTTTAAGTGTATTATTTAAACGCATAGAAAACAGTGTATGTCATATTAATGTCCAAATCTAAATTCTCACGAACACGAGGGTGAAGAAAATTCCAAACTCTGTGACTTGTTATGAAAATGTTGGTGAAATGTTAATAATTACAAGTAAATGGATATTCCCTCAACCTCTTTCCAAGAATGTCCCTACACCCCTTCTCATGGTTTGCAGTTTGATAAGATCAATAGCAATTTAAATAACTTGGAAGCAAATAAAGAAATAGAAAGTGGGGATATTGCATTTGATTTCCTTCCTAAAGCCGTCTTTTGAATGTACTTTTGTAACATAACTAACATTTTGCTGGTTCTCTTTGCAAGCACTCAGCATTTCTTTTAGAGCAGATTGTAAAAGGTCTACTTTGGCAATTAAATGCACTTAATATTAATTACCAAATGCCAAGGCAGAACAGAACTGAGTGTATTTCTATCTTTTATTGAAGGGGCACACGAGATATAAATGTACACACCACCAAGTGGCTAATACGGGGATAGTTACCGAATACCTCCATCCTATCCCTATTATAAAGCAAAAAAAGTGTGAAGGAAGACGAAGTAAGCCCAGCTGGTCATTTAGTCACCCCAAAGGGATTGTTGTTCCAATCCCTAGTTTGAGGAACACTGAGACCACTTTAATTTGCTGCCCTCCCATCATCTGATTCCTCCTTTAAACTGTAAATATTTTTATAAGTTCAGCCTCACTTAAACAGTTTTTAATTGGCTCGTTTGGCCACCATCCATTAAAAAAAACCCAAACCTAATCAAGCCCGTAACCAGACTTGAAGAGCAGGGGCCAAACTAAGCTCGGGGGGATAAGTTCATCATGGGCGAAGGAGCCCAATTTGATTGGGAGACTGTAAAGACTTCCCCGAAAAATGTAACCAAAAATTGCTAGAACGGTTAATGTACATATCGTATAGACATGCGTCACTCATTACATCGCATACTAATTACATTCAATCACTGTCGGTGTTATTACCCTTCCACACTGGTTATCAATTTTGGAGATCCTTACAATTAAGATGATAAAAACCAGTGACGTAGACAGGATTTCTCTCAAGGGGGGCATGCAGTATGCTGTGTGACTAGGAGAGGGATTTAAGGGGAGGAATGTCACCCTCCCTTTGAAAATTGCATGCCATCTGGTGCCACATTTGCTACCTTAGAAGTAAAAAACTGTGTTAATTATTTAAATGCAATTCAAATCAGAACTTTATTTTAATTACCAAGGAGGTTTTTTAAACTATTGATTTCCTTTAGCTATATCATTGCAATTTATTTTTCTTTCAGTAGGTGCCCCAAAAATTCTCAGCATTCCCCCCCCCCGCCTTTTACCCCTATGGATAAGTTTAGGTTAAATGGAGAAGCACATAGTTTCACAGAACATCTCACCAGGTCATTGAAACGTAAACAGCAGCTTGGATATAGACTTAGAGATCTATTAGTGACGTTATCTAAGTATGAGGGAGTAATAAGTTGTTCAAATATATGGTTTTCTGCGGGTTCCATAATTTCTAAGGGCGCTCATAATCTTAACTTTCACATGCCGGCTTTACTTGTGACCCTCAAACCACATTATTGAGCCTATGAAACAATCATAATCAAGCTTACGTCACTTTATGTGTTGAGGAAAATATAAATTTGAAAGTATGCTATTACATAGGCGCCTGGCTATGCCCGCAGAGTAGGGGGGGGGGGTAAGGAGCAGGGGTGCCTGGCCCCCAAATGCCCTTTTTTGGTTACGGACCTGAACCTAATAGTATGACCTATCAAATTTAAAACTGGTACACACTAGCTCGCAAAATGGACTGAGATTCCCTTTAAATCAGTACTCGCCATCTGTATGCCCCCTATCTCTAGATATTTCTGTGTTTTATTCCAACAAGATGTATTCAACATAATCTAATCTAAATCTTTATTGACTACGTTCTTTTTCTTCTGCGTGCTGGGCGATACATTGCCCTGATAACTTGATTGAAAAACAGACCCCCTACCGTCCCTCAGTGCTTGGTTAACGGAATTTCTATCTGCTGATATTTGTGAGTGTGAAGTATAGTCAAGTTAATCTACAGTAATACTGCAAAAGAAAAGCTCAAATTTCTAGTCTACCATATGTTCATCAGCCTAACAACCAGTTAGCCAACAGTAGTGGCTTTGAAAGTCTGCATTTTCGCCCCCCCCCCCACAAAGAACAAAAAAATTACATTCAAGACAAATCTCCCTTCAATGCCCAACATGCATTTTCAATGGAAAAATATATTTAGCTTATTCTCAGAAACTGAATTTTATCTAGTCATTTAAACCTTTTCATGGATTTTAGGACAAAGATGGTCATTTTCGAAAGTAATTATTTTAGTGAATATTGCGTTTGTTTGTGTGTCATGTGTAAAAGTATGGCCTGGCAACTGAGCTCGACTGCGGAATTTTAAATTCATTAAATACTAAATTTTAAATAAGATTATTTTACTTATAAACAAAAATAGTATTTTCAGGAAAAGATTCCAATATTTTCAAGTTATTTCAAGCACGAATTTACGCTCGTTGTTAAACATTAGTAAACATTAGCTTTACAATTTAAGGATGTAAGTATTTTGACATTTTGAAGTGAGGTACAGGGTCTCTTCTCGTCGGTTTTTTTTTCAAGCTTGTTTCTATTCAGCTGCAATCGATGCAGAGTAAATCATATCGAAAGTATTATCGGATCATAACTAGATAAGTATGTATTAACAGAGGGTTGACAAAATCGGTTACATCATTTTCCATTTCCAAATTTATTTCTTTTCTGCTCAAAAGTGGCACTACAATACTGCAATCTTATCTTGAAGTATTTGTACGGGAAAGCAATATGCAAGCGGATATTACAGACTGCTGATAAGTATGGGAGTCTGTTTATAGTACTGATAATGATCAGGCTAAATGCAAACTCAGCTTCACTGGATAGTTTCAAGAAAAAGTTACAATGCAAATATTACAGATATAAAAGTATACGATTAGTCCAGAAAAATTAAGAACAAATTAGAGGGACCTAGAACAAATTGCAGCAGAATGTACTTCAAATAATCAGAAAGGTCCCACAAATTATTATATCTAAAAATCAGATGAAAAAAGGTATAAGGAGAAACATGCTAGTTTGTATAAATTCAAAATGGTTGCCATTGTCAACGTCCAGTTTCCATGAGTGAAAATTAATTGATTTTATATCCCATAAATGTGTTACAAATGTATATAAAAATATGACACCAAAGAATCAAATGACTTGATTGAAAAGGCCCCATGACGTATTTATGACGTCATAATGGCGTAATATTTCGTCATTAGGATTTAAAATGACAACAAAACTTGAAAAAACGTGTTTATCTTCTATAAGTTAAATGAGTAGATACACGATGCAAAACTCAAAAAACTGGCTTCAGTTAAAGTGTCTCTTATATAGGTCAAAGTTGCATGTTATCTGCACCAACTAATTCATTGAAGAATAAATTTCATCAGGCAATTGTAATAGGCAAGCTAAATTTTAAATTGGTGCTCATTAAATGATTGTACTCTTTGAAACTCTGTCGCGATAGCGTGCTGGCTTGCTGTTCCTTCGATTACCCTAGACATCAGTCTGCATATCACGCTGTTTTGCTTTCCCCAATGAAGGTGGTAGGGATTTCAATAGTAAAATAAATACTTGTTAGTCCTGGCAGGACAGGAGACAAAAAAGACTGAAAATCCAATCAGTTCTAGCACAGTAGTATTACGTGTGTAGTGGACACAGGCATCAGGCTCCGCACCCCATTATCCACTTGTGGAAAATTTCCACAGCATCCACCATCAATGATACAGACTAAAAGCTTTAACTAGTAACCCTGACCATGTGTCGATGGGTAAGTAAGGAGAGCGAGAAAAAACAACGGCAGGGTTACCCTGGCTAAAGCAACATCTTCCATAACCAGTTTTCATGCGAGTGTTCTTTGGCATGAAACTGATGACAGTTTTTTCAATCCACTGAACGTGAGTGGTCTAGATAAGACAATGAAAAGGTAATGTGGCGACCTTAAGGATGATCCCATCTTACCCTTTAGAGAGCGTACTGGTTCATATCTTTCAACCAGGTGGTTCAACACCATGTCACCAACTCGTGAGTAAAAGAGAACAATGAAAGATGAAGAAGGGACATGTTACAATTAGAATGATTAAATCATAATGATGTAGACCCAGGGTATTTTGAACTTTTCGATTTACACACACATATATATATATATATGTGTGTATAGATCGATAAAGGTTGAATAAGTACTTAAAAGTTTGGGAAAATTCCACGTTTCGGGTATAGACCCTTCATCAGATGACAAAGATATGCAACTGAGCAACAATGAAGCAGAAGTAGAGAAAACACACATTGATAAAAGGTACGGGCAAACCGGTTGTACAAAACGAACACGGTGGAAAAACTGCGTTAGAGATGCTGAGTAAAACTGGTAAAAAGTGAATTCAGAAGGGAACAAGTTAAAAAAGGTCCATTTTAACGTTAAAACCATGTGGAACGAGGGTCCCGAGCTTCATGATAAGCCGATTTTCGGCAGTCATACGATCACGGTCAGAACCTCTGCACATAAGGCTGCAGTAACGGCCACGTCCTTTATCGCGCATTGTGATGGTGGATTGAAATATTTGGCTACCGGATAAGCTTGAAGGTTTTGTTTGATGGACCTGAGGTATTCAGTGACTCGGTCCGCGAGGCGACGTTTGGTCTTTTCCACATACAGACAGTTACAACGTCCACAAGCTAAAATGTGAACCACATTCGTGGAAGGACATGTAAAGTGTTGGTTAACAGTGAGTCTGTTGCCGTTAGGACTCAAAATGTTGACGAGGGTGTCCTTGCCAACGACCAGGCATGTGTTGCATCTACCACGGTCACAGGGGAACTTACCTGGGTCGTTCTCAGTGGGCTGTAGCAGATGGGAAGCCCGAACTAAATGATTTGAAATATTCTATTCAACTCTGAAGGCCGTAGTGAGGGAGGAGGGCTAAAGTCACGAGTTGAAGGGTCTTGAACAAGGGTCTCTACATTCTTGTATATGGCACGTATGATCGGGGGTACCGATGGGTGATATGAAATTAAAACGAACACGTAGATTGGTAGATGTGTTGGTCTTCTTATTCAACGCCTCGGCTCTGTTCGTTCCTTGGATTCTATGCAGAGCGTGAGAAAGGGTTTTGGAGGGATACTGACGTTTCTTAAAGAAGGATAATATATCTATGGAAGCTGCTGAAAAATCAGAATCTTCTAAGCAAATCCTTCAAACCCTCAAAAGTTGTAAGTATGAGATGGATTTGGTACAGGATTTGGGATGATTGGATGGATACAAAGAGTAGTTATGAAAATCGGTGGGTTTGAAATGAAAGTTTGACTTAATTTTACGGCCGCAGATTGATAATTGAAGGTCGAGGAAAACCACTGAAGAGTCCGCAGTACAATACGTAAATTCCAAAATGGACAAAAGGATTCCACAAATTGGATGAAAGTCTACAAATCTTGACGGATCTGTGTTGCTACTCATACAATTATATGTTTTTATTATTTTGTTTTTTTCACGGGGGAATTTTTGCTGCATTGTTTACTCTTTTGGTGCTTTTCCCCCTGTATTAGCTGGCAAGAACTATTGTGCTAAAGATTGTTAAGTTCAGCCTTAATTATGAAACTTTAGTTCATTTTATTATAATTGGGAATTGTGGAAATTTTGCAATGTTTTTAGACAATTTGTGCAAATATTTCATTCATTTTGGCGGTCGTTTTGCTTCTCCGTTATCTTGGTTGACCTGAATCCCGCCAAAACAGTCCCATAAATTAATTTTGGAAGCCGGATTATAAAATATAACCAAATTTTAAGAGTAGATATCTCAAAAATGTTTTAGGAATATTTTCATTGTTATCATTTACTACAAAATGGTAGCCATTTTGACTGTGTGAGACCCAAAATACTGTAAGTACTTTATATCGACTTCATGGGATCATAAGGTTTCCAAAAAATATTGGGTCGGAGAGTTGTGTGGGTGCTCATGAAATGACTCTGGCCCATGGCCTCCTCTTTTGAGAGCGATCTCAACAAAATATGACTGCCATCTTGAGATTCAACATGGCCGCCATTACGACTTGACCAATGGGTTAGTTGGTATAGTAATCGCGGGGTTCGTCATCAGAAACATGCTTATAGCTTCTAGAAGAAGTAAGTTATGCTTATATGTGAAAAATTGCGGCCATTTTGAAATTCAAAATATCGACCTGATCATGTAGGAAAAAATCAAATTACCCAGGCCTCTCAAACCCACATTTTTGGACACAAGTTTCCTCACTAATTCTGAAATTGAATGACGGTGACCTGACACTGCGTAATACTTAACAATGCCATGTAGAGGCTCCTTTTAATACTTACATTGATTTCCAGATGCCAGGCAATCACAGTTCATAGACAATGCTCTTCACATTTGCCTAGGAGAGATACTCTGTTGGACCTAGACCAGTGATTCTCAAACGCAGACTTTTGGGCCTCATGCGGTCCCAAGCTCTGTCGGTGAAGCCCCTGAATTGATTTTAGGTTTTGAAAAAAGTCATATTCGACATGAACGAAACGTAGTCAAGAAGAAAATTAAATTATGTACTATAAAGTCTTTACTTGACTACTTCCAAATTTGCTCTTCTGAAGGGGTGCTAGCGCCTTGTAATAGACTGTGAGGTATGTTGCTTGGATGTTTAGCTAAGACTAATTGTGCCTTTGTTGTTGACAATCATGTTACGTACATGGTGGCATGTATTTATGTACCGTATTGGTGCATTGCGAAGTGGTGGTATAGACCTGTTTGAAGAAACAAAGCTATTGGCAAAGGTATATCCCAGAAATTTAATTGCAACGTGAGGTGACTGTACGAAAAAAATATCCCGTTGAACGTTTGTTGATTGGTTACTAAAATTAAAATTTCTGCAATTTAAATTTCGGTACAAACAATGTGTTGGCAACGTTTTATAATATATGATCTCGTTCTTTGCATACCTTTGTAGGATGGAATATATTTATTCTAAGTTTTTTTCGCCTAGTTTGAAAACTTGCAGTCCTCGAACTCAGTGGACCGACTTCTCTGTCTGACTGGGTTTTAGCGTAACTGATCAAGAGCTTCCTCACATTCTGACCACTAACGAAGGACAGAACTGTTGTGAGTTTATCGGCTTCAGATTACGGTTTTCTCCGGCAGCATATTCAGTTTGGAATGCCAGATGATTTCTCCTGTACCGAAAACCCACGAAGCCGACGACGACCACCGCAGTAACAAATGTCTTGTTTTGCCCTAGGTGGAGCATATTGGCCTATAACGACCACTTTTTGTTTTACATTATCTTCAAAAGTAACCCCAACATTTTCGTCGCGTCTCGTGCGTCAAATTTTTAACGTTTGTCATCCTTTCGCAGCTTGGCGGCTCCTTAAAGGAGCTTGGCCGCCACCTATAATAAGGTAGTTCGGAATGAACACAAGGAGCTCAGGTCAAAGGTCAAATGAGGGGAATCCGCAGGGAACAGACGAACTTTTTTTCCACCACCTCTGTGGAGCTAGAGGCTATATACAACCAATGAGAGCCGCTAAGCAGACACTCGGCTGATGACGGATGTAAACATACAAAATTACGTACGTACGCACGCATGCGATACGCATACTGTATACATTGTATGATTGTACAACGCGTATAACACGTACAACATGCAGACTAGACAAGTACTGCTAGCTTTGCTGCAACTCGTAAGTCCCACAGTACTCAGGATGGTTACGTTATCGATGCAGTTTAGCGAACATTGCCATTCGGCTTGAAAAATTTAGGATATTGAGATTTAGTCCTGTTGAAGATAGTGATGTATCTACAAATTTAATTCGATAATGACGAGTCGAAAAAACTAGGACTTAATAACATTAATAGTGTTTGCCACACTGTAAATGCCCGAACTCTAAACTCTAACGTAAGGACTAGCCTACAACACATTTCCATTTAGAATGGAAGAAATGTGTGTGATAATGATCACTCGAAAAATATTGTAAAGGAATAATCTACGATTCCCTTCACTAACCATGTTGGCTATCCTTGATTAAGTTGGTTAGTGTCACCCGGCCCACACCGTCTAGATTGCATGCAGTAATCCATAGTATGCTCACACGCTCACTGTGCTGATCGATGTGCACTATGTATCTAGTCGCACTGGCACTGTATGTACATGATATGTAGAACTGAACATGATATGTAGAACTGACGTACGTGCATATACGCGTACGCATGCAGTAAATCATTCTGGTATAGGGTTGTTAATGAGCCATTTGGCTTCCTGACCCTCAAAACGTTAAACTTAAACTAATCTGCCGTCTAGTACTCTGCTTGTTACTAGTTGTGCATGATATACGGACCCTGCACTGAATGAACGTACCAGCGTACGTGCGAGTAAGAATACGTACGTAACGGTGACTATGGAGAAGACATTCCACATATGTCTGCTAATAATTCCATGTATTGAAAGAAAATTTCCTGAAAAGTCAATAAGTTCGATTCATTTTGGACAATGTTCCAACTTTTACGAGTTTTCAAAAAGATTTTATAGCACTAAAACTTCCTTTAACATCTCAAAGCATCTCTAAAGCTACTGGAATCCACTAAGTTTCTTTTTACGAAAAGGAGATTCCCATGAAGGTAGAAATATTAAACGCTGCTGAAATAGTGAAAACCCCTAATTTGACCTTATTTAAAAGGTCATTGCGCCTGCGCTGTAGGTAATTCCGAACTACCTTATTGAAGAGGCAAATGTCTGGGGAAGACTATGTGCGATTTCTTGCAATCTAGAGCGCCTGGAAAGCAAAATTTTATCACCTCATCCCCAACTATTGTGAGAGGTTGTGTTTATTTTAGCGTTTAGCATGCTGTTGCTGTTTGACGCGACCAATCACTAGAACAAAGTTTATATGCAACTGAGGTGCAATTTATCTAGACCCAATTTATCGTTTCTCTAGTGTAGGTGAAGTATATAAGTTTTATGTACTGGCTAGTTTCACGTAAAAAATCATCATTCTTGCACAAGCATCAGAATAACTCTTTATCATCATACATTTGAGATTCTGATTAATATTTTTGATCACGTATGACAGAAAACGGATGTGGCTAACGTTAGACCTAACGTTACCCCTAAGCTACGTCAGTCCTAAAGTTATATAGTTTTCGCGTAGCCTATATCATATCCACTAAACCTACATGGGTAGGGTAACCAGACGTCTGGTTTTACCCGGACATATCCTCTTTTCACTGGTTTGCGCTAGCGTCCGGGCGGATTTGTAAAATTGCTCACAATGTCCGGATTACATGTATTTCTCACGTGATCCGTACGGGTTTTCCCTAATTTTGCTTTGCAGGCCAAATATTTGAAAAGCTTTACTGGTCGTATTTAGGCCTAACTAAGTAATATGCCGATGCCCTGAATAGTGAATAAAGATAATAGTATCCCAACAGTATTTCTCTACAAATACAAGGACTATCGATTCCCGGTACCCACGTCCCACACCGTTGCAAGTTGTACTACTTCACTTTTAGCGACCGCAAAATGTATGCGCGGTCCAACCTACTGTTGTTCAATTAGTACGGCGTCTGCTAGGAAAATAGGCTTATTTGAAATTGAGAAAAATATAGACCTGTAAACTGTTTTGAAGATGAAGTAGCCTAATTTAGTAAATAGTATATCGCGGACCTAGCCTTGCATGTGAAGCTTCAAACTCATAGCGACCTGAATACTACACAGCAAACAGAGTTAAATTTCGAATGAAAAGCATGGAAAGGGGGTAAGGAAAAGAAAGCCTTCATGAAGTGGATAAAAGTCAATCCAACATGGAAGTCTAAAGTGTTAAATGATGAATTTAAAAGCAGAGCCTGATTATCAAAGTATGGCAACTTGAAAAAAGGTATTAAAACTGCTACGTTACTAGAACAAAACGTTACTTTTCTAAATCGGCAATTGGAGAGCAGATGCCAGGAACTTGCAAGGAGAATTTCATACAAATATAAGCAATTTGCTTACTGTCAAAGGCGCGGCCCAAGTCACAGATATACACCTTACTGTAGGTCACTCAGGTAGGGACTTCGACAAAGCATTGCTGAAAGTTTCAAAGGTGCTTTAAGTTTTCTTTCCTTGCAGCAGATTAAACCCCTCAGCATAAATGTTAGAAGTAACTTTTAAGAGAAGACAAAGACAATAGGCTTGACTGACGATGCTGCAGAAAAACAGCCCATTGATAAAGTTAGGTTTCATTTGCATGTGAAAGATGGGTTTGGTATTTCACATTAGAAAAATCCACCCCTTGAAACTGGGCGTCATGACTTGGCCGATAGCGTCACGACTTGGCCGATTTTTTAAC
>WURT03134012.1:0-11417 GCA_009936505.3 Holothuria glaberrima | reverse complement strand
TGCCTAGTGATATAACTCCCACTTGCCTCAAGCTCACTTTGGGTCACAAATGTAGTAACTTCTTTTGCTGATATCTCCCGTAATACATGCCTGATTTGAATAAAAGTTTCTCCAGAATGCATAGATTCAGTTTCTCTTTCACATACGAAAAGTAAATTTTTGCTTTAACCCTTCTTTTAAGGTTCCAAAGCTTTACAATCACCTTGCATGTAACTGTTAATGGATACTAGAACTGTTTTAATAAACAATATATTAACCTAATATTTTGCCTTCACACTTGGAAGTCTTATAAAAATTTATATTTCATTTCTGCATCAAAAGAAAGTAAATATCTTACAGTGCTCTTTGTACAAGTATCACATTTGTGATTGGTGCGAATGGCATCTTAACAGTCCTAAATTCATAGATACAAATTATATTTATAATGTGGTTTATATACAGATCTAAGCACAATACAGGCACATAGAAAAAAAAAGAAGAAAATATGAGAAAAAGGTGAGATTCAAGAAAACAGAAACATCGATATGGTGTGGCTGTATCACCCAATGGTCAATCAATTTTATATTCTTTAAAATTGTTTTTCAAGCCTGAAGTAACCAAAAAAAAATGTTTTCCAGGGGACAGAAAGTCAATTTCATTGATCCAGCTACAATATTCATAGCTTATTCAGTCACTGAGATATCAAATGTTGAAATTTACTTTCTCCACTTGAAATAGTTAACTACACAATAATATGTGATGTCCTTGCATTACCTGTTTTCATTTTCTCTGAATTATTAATGTTTGTATAGCCTTAAAATAATGACTCTTTTCAGGCATATTTTTTTTGGAGATGACATACCCAAGTCATTCTATAATGATAAGACAGTGTTCACATTGTGGAACAGGGTGCAGTACCTTCACATAAACAAATATTAGGAATACTCCTCAAGTAATGCAAGTGACATCACAAATTACTGAGCAATCTACAATTTTCATTAAGCATTTGATATCTCAGCAGAACTTTCCTTTTGAAGATGGGAGTTTGACCAGTGAGATTCATTTTTCAAGCTCTGTAACAGATATTTAAATGCTTCAGGTCCAAATAATCTTCAGGTACAATTAATGTAAGAGAAGGAAAGTTTCATTGTTTAACTCTAGAGGAAGGATACATGACGTGATGGACTTATTTCACAGAGAGGCCCTTTTCCAAACAGCAATTTCAAAGGATCATGGGATAGATTTTTGGTGTGCATCGTATTTCGCCACAGTAAAATGCCATTGACATAAACAATGCACACCAAAAGTCTATCACAAAATCCTTTGTAATTGCTATTTGTCTATTTTCACATTTCTTGACTACTTTGTTTTGACATCTAATTTTGCCTTTTCTTTTACCATGGTAAATATGTTAAGTTTTACCACACATAAATAGCTGTTGTATGTAGTCGTGGGATCAGTTGCATAGCATCAGCAAATTCAGGTTTATAAACTTAAACTGAATTTGACCTGAATGTAAGCTGATACTAGTACTAAAAAACAATGTTAAGTCCAACACTATTAATAAGCACATGTAACAGAAAGATTGGAGAAGTTGCTATTATGCAGAAAGATTGAAGAAATTTCTATAATTCAAAATGCCACGTAAATAAAGGTTCAAATTTGACACTTTCACAACTTACCCCTCAAGGTGGCTGGCAGGCACACTACACAATGTATACCATGAATTTAAGCATTTGGTATTTACATCAGAATCTACTAACTCCTTCAGCTTGGATCAGTTGGTTTGTGAGGTTCCAGATTTTGTTTTCAGCTTATTAAATTCTTTCTCTGAAAACAATGGTCACAGACTTCTCTCATATGTCAAGTACCACCTATTGTGTACTTAAAACACTAATTCTTGAGAACCTCCATCCATTTTCTCTCCTCCCCTCACCCATGTTCCATTCTCACTCCCCATCTCACTCTCATAAGGGATGGCAAATTTTTTTGACACAAAAGTATTCCTTTGAAAAACATGCATATTGTACAGAAATGAGTTAAACTCCTCCTAAGGCACGTATTCATGCATTTCATCCCATAAACTGACCTCCCCCTGACATAAAGCTTCTGACAGTTTTAGGTTTGGGATCTGGCATCATACCTAAACCTCCACTACCAGTCTGTTTCTTAAACTGAAACTTTTGCATGTTGGAGGGACGGGCTGAAGATGAACCAGCCGCTGAGTTAGCACTAGGCCAAGGGTTTTGTTTGGCATTTTTGGAACTGTTTTGCCTAGAAGCTTGCTTGGAGTTCTTACTTCCCTGCATTCTGGCACGTTTTGTGGCACCTCTGCGGCTACTGGATTGCCTTTTCCTCTTTCCGCCACCTTTCTTCGAATTCTGTCGGAAACCAGTGGTTGCATCAGACTGGTCATTGAAATAAGGGGAAGTCCCCTCATCTGGTATACCTTCATCAAACATGTCAGCATCATCATCTGTTGCCAAGAACACACAATACAAATAACATTTACATGGTGGTTCCATCAATAGTTACCAATAGACAATGCAAGAGCATACATGGTCATTGCCATCATAAGTGAAGAGGATGCAACCCACTAAGTGTTGAATGGGTCAGTTTCATCAGATGTAGTCAATGATACACGATACAATGTTTTACTGGATTTAACTGGCCAAGCCCTACACTCATGCTTCAGCAAGTGATTTTTATCTCATGGTACCCAAGACTGAATGTCTGATTTTCAGCAAAGTGATTTTTATTTCATGGTACCCAAGACTGAATGTCTGATTTTCTTCCATAATATATGACCAAGTGACTTTTAATTTTCCTGTACATTCCTGGACATATCCCCCAACTTAATCTAAAACTGACTTAAGTGTTTTCATGAGTGAGTGAACTTTTTCCCCGATTTGTGCCCATGAACTTTACTTGATTTGTGCACATACTGATGTCGCTTAATGAGCACAGTTCAAATGCTGTCACTTGTAATACCAGGAATATTGCTGGAGTCGTGAACGTACATTGTCATCGTGTAAAATATCTTGTATAATTTGCATTTTCAATGATTTAAAAAAGCCTATGGGCCATGGATGGCACCTGGTTTTGCTGAAATCTTCAAGACTTAGACCCAAAGTGTGTCCTGGACTGGTGCTTGGTCCAAACCCACTTAATGTAAGACACCACCTGTGGCCACACAATGCAATATACATACACAATGGGCCATGGTCATAATCTGTCACCCATGTAAAGAAATACTTACATCAACTTGTCATCGCCAGTAGTCCATTGTACACAATGCAACATGTATGTTATGGGTCATGCGTAGTCAACACATACAAGTCTCATCTTAAGACAGAAGGAACAGGGTTGGAGTCATAATTGTCAGAAAGTCTCCTGAAAAGTTTGGGAGTCAGTCAGATAAAACAAATCTCCCCTCTCAAGGGACATCTCTAAATTGTTATCTTCACAATTCATACTTGCTGTTTTTATTTGAAATGACTTTAAATCTAACCTGGAATTAATTGTGGCAAGAATTTGAAGACCACTTCCAAGAAACTCTGACCAAATCGTTTGGCTTTCAGTTCAGTGACTCCAGTGATTTCTAAGAGATCCTCCATGGCATACGGTGGGTTAGCAGCCATTTCACGTAGAGTGTCGTCTGCCAGAGGAAAGAAATGATTGATCAAAATGTGTCATACCTCTTTATTAGAGATGATAATGCAATAAACTTCAATATGATGTCTGAAATGAGTTTTCTTCATATTACCTCAATGCTGTGGTGCTTCCAGTATTGGCATATACTCTAAAAGATATCTGTGAAGCCAATGAGGTAGCCTCCTCCCCCCTCCCTCCCCCAGACAACAATACACACACTGTGACAAAACATGCACATGCTTCCAAGGCTATGTGTTGGACCAATTATTGGTATTCAATACTGGTATCATCCAATATTTCTAAATTTATCTTTACTATTGATAATAGCCAAATGAAGTTCTTTTGTTTTTGGCCAATCCTTTACACCAAATGAATGGTTTTATACATTACCAAGTAGGGGACAAGTTATATACTATCCACATCTAAGATAGAACTTCCCTAATGAAGCTGTTGGTTACACATTATGAGAAGAAAAACAACAAGAGAATAGGACATACCACTAAAGATGGCCACAGGGTTTATCCCCATGGAGTTGGCAATATTGCGACAAGTTGCTCTGAGTTCATTAAGTAATGCCTGACGTATTTCATCCTCCTTCTTTTGAGGAGCTGAGAGAACTGCACGGGCTGCTCGTCCCTCTGTCACACGTAATTCCACCTACAAAGTAGATGTACAATATTAAAAGGAAAGTCAACAATAACTTGCACATGTTACAGATTATGGTGTCTTTTATATTTGCCATAAAATTTTGCAAAGTTTTTAACCTGGTGTAAAAAAACACAAATAATGACAATAATAGGCCAAAAATCAATAAATCCTACACTATTTTTTTTCACATAAACAGTATAGTAGCTAGGCCTCCAAAAATAGCTATCACTTTTTTCAGGGACCATAAGTATACCAGACTGTACATTCTTTCATCTGTTGCAGAAATTGTCAAATAGTTAAATATAATAGCAGTGTTCCTTACCTAAAAAAAGTGCCATTGTGCCATATTTTCATTTTTACTTTGCATTATGTGATTTTACATGGACTAGTGAAAATCATATTTTCACTACGTTTTGTGTGTAAACTTTGTTTTGCTAATCCAGTCAAAGTTTATTTAGAGCTGATACCACGGGTTACAAAGCAGAAGTGATGCCATCCCTTCAATCTTAAACAGGCTTGAGCCACTCCAACATTTTGGAGTCGGATATCCTTAACCCTATTAGTCACAACTCCGAAGGAATTGCGACTCCTACAATGAAATCATAACTGACAGAAGAACATAAAATATGATTTTGGTGTGTTTTGATAGTACTGAAAGTTACCCTGGGGTCATTATTCCAGGCAAAGCAGTTACCATTCTGAGTCAGGCAAACCGCCCAATCCTAAGCTCTAACACTTAAGATTTATATATTCTCTTCCAATCCTCCATGCAAATCTTAAAATTTCTTTGAAACAAAGGAGTGTACTGGAATAAAACTGTCAATGCCAAGTCTTTGTGACAACTATCTATCTCATTCTTGACCTCCCAAGAATTGATAATAATTTCCCTTCACAACCCCAATTTAAAATATACTAAAAAGAATCACAGTTATCTTAAAGGACATCACACCTGTCCAAAGCATACTCTTAGTCAGGAAACAGAATCCAAGCCTTTGAGGTTACAAAAGATTAAAGATTCTGTCTTTTGGAAGCTAAAATATTCAAGTCTATAAAAACCATTTTAGGATTAATAATTGAATAGAATCCAAACTATTAAGGATATAAAAGATAAGAGATCCTGTCTTTTGGAAGGTAAAATATATAACTCTTTAAAAACCAGGCAACTCATTTCAGGATTAATTATTGAAACCGAATCCAAATCATTTAGGATATAAAAGATTAAAGATCCTGTCTTTTGGAAGGTAAATATATAACTTACTCAAAACCAGGCAACTCATTTAAGGATTAATATTTGCCTTTTGACATGCTTTTACTGCATCTACCTTTTATAAAGATATTTCACATAAACTTGTTTTATTTTATGCACATTTCATTCTTCTTGCCTATTCTAACATGGTTAATCTTGTTTATTTATTTCATCTTTAATGTTTTGTACACTGTACAGGCTTGTGTGATCACTTGATTTCCAAAGTGACTTGCACTTAAGGATGAATAAACAAATCTCCCATACACCACATTTACATAAAATACTCGACCCCCTCACCTGTTTCCTGCCATTAAGAACTTCCGGGGCTTTGGGTCCGGTGCTGGTATAGGATATGGCTTGGTCATGAAGTCCTATGTGAAGGTCTTCCTGCAGGATTCCATCTATTACCATTTTACGGAGAAGCCTCTCACAGTCTCCTCGCTGGAATTTCTTTTTCTTCATAAGACCAAAAGCTGGGCTTGAGTTGTGACCATTCTGGGTAATTTTAGCCTGTGCTGATCCTACATTGCAGGCCAGAGAGAACAGTATGATTGAAGTTATTCTTAACAACAAAAACAACAACACACCATTAAAAAAATAAAACAACAATAAATTCAAGCCACAGATTTTAAGAGACAACAAATACAAGGAATATGTAAAACAAATGAAACTCTTCACCTACCCATTAACACATCAATGTAATAATTGAGAGTGAATTGTGAGCCCCATCGCTGGAACTTTCCTCTCTTCCCTTTATTTGCTGAAGGGCCCCCTGTAGCTTGGTTGATGAAGCGAAGTATCTCCTTAGCTTCATCCGTCATGTTGACAGTTGTGAAAGATTTCTGTGACATGCAAAGGTCAAAGAGGAAAAGAATATCATGAAAAACAGAAAGTTTTGTGAGATGGTATCAGCTATGATGGTGTAAATAAAACACTTGTGTAGCATCTGTCCATTTCAATTTTGTCAGGTTCAGAAGATTTTTTACAGAACTCGAGTGGAAGTGAAAGCAGCCCAAAGCCTTTCCTTATCCGTCTGATAATCTCCTAAAGTTCTGCATTCAAATGTAGTCTGAAAATTTATTCTTCTCTTGTTTTTAAGTGACAAAATGTGTAAAATTGTCATAACGAGTGTATCCATTATGTCTGGTAAAAAGAGTAACTTTCCACTTGAAATTTGACCAGATTCAACCAGATAAAACAAAAAAAAATTGAAGTTGGGACTATTTTTCAGGATGAGCAAGGACACTAAACAAATAATTCAAATAATTTCCTCTTTCCATGGTCTACTGATTTTAAAATAGATGGCAAATGACAAACAGATAATAATCTTGATAAACAGTGAGATGAACACAAGAGTGTAAACACAAGGAGCCTCGCATTTGCAAGTTACTGATCCTTCTTAAACTGAGTGCCAGAAGTTAAGAGTATTAATATTAGGGTTGGGCAGTATACCGGTATTCACGTGAATACCGGTACTGGTGATACAGGTTCTTGAAAAATTGCCGGTACTTGAAAATTTACCGGTATTTGAAAAATTACCGGTACTCATTCTAATTCCCAACGAAGATAAATATGACTCTTATTTTCTGTGTTTAGCTGAAACTGAAATCAAATTATCCCGTCTACGGTCTTCCTTATCAACTTGCAAAATCACCACATGTATGTCTTGCCCACGCAACATTATATACAGTATATGCACTGTTCAACAGTGCAAGGGCCACAGACGGCGAATTCTTAATCGCCGGGGAAAACAGACCAACCCGTATTTTAAGGGATCGTTCCGTATTGTGGTTTCTTCCTGAGTTAACATCTCCCTGTGACTGTTCATGCCCCATATTTTCATAAGTCTAGGCTACCACAATTTTAAAAATCACACAAGAGTATTTTGCCAATTTTGTGAAGCTTCACAGTTCCGCTGTACAGTCGATCGTTCACTTACATGAACGCGCATGTGTTGCCTGCTCTCACTATACAAGGAATTTTTTGTACGTAGTATATACATGCAATCGTACGCACAACGAAAATGGCGATTTGTGAGACTCGGTGCGTGTTCTGTTGACGTCCTGTGCAAACACACCACTGCACAGTGCTTTAGGTAGCAATCACGTTGGTAAATTGAAGTACGGATGCCTTAAAAGTATGCACAGGAAAAGTCCCACCATAAATGACACAACAACACGTTGTACATAAATTGTCACTTGATCTGGTGTGTGTAAGACATCATAAGTTTTCCCGGAATCGTGAAACGAACGTTTTGCATGTACCGTATAGCCATCTCATAAACAGTGAATGGTTCTAGGCGGGATATAGACACGTTGGGTCCAGCTAGCCACACTTTCAATAGTCTAGGTATATGTTATTTGATATGAAAATGATGGAATCAATCTCTGAAGTAGAAATGGATGTCCCTGAATTTGAAGATTTGCGTGTTCTTGGATTTCTACAACGTTGCACTCTGTGTGAAAGCGGTAGGCCTATAATGGCCGGGCAGTTCTAGTCTTCGACTTACGAAGACCATGTGATAGACCAATATCAATCACAGCAGAGAATTTTGTATTGTAACTCATAGAACCTTTTTTGCACCATTTATTGCCATACTGTGGTGCTTTGCTGGCTTGCTGCTTGCCACGTTTGTCACCCAGGCCCGCCCTGGCATCTGTACAGTCAGTTTAGTACTGTCCACTTGAAATGCATCGTACCAGTGGCGTAACATTCATAGCAAGCTGCGCACGATCCGATCGTGAAGGGAAAAAGCTTGGAAATTCCCAGTGATTTCTTGTTTGCTTTATAATTATTACAAGTGTTAAATAAGTAGTATATGCTTGCCTTTTCACTTTCCAAATAACCGTATCAAACAGTTCCCAATATGAAAATTTTCTTTCACAAATCACTATGGTGTTGTAGTGAAGGTAAATCACCCTACACTATAAATGGATGAGTCCAAACAGGCCACTCGACACTGAAGCAACGTCAGGAAGTAAAATAACGATTTGTAATGATTTTAATTAGTTTATGAGTTTGCATGGAGTTAATAAACTTTTAATTCCAACTTTTGAAACAATTTTGAACTATTGCAACAGTTTGATGTGCTGTAAAATGATGGTTTCATAATATTTGCGTCCATTTTTCAATATGCTGAATTCCACTGTTCCCAAATGTTACTGCAACATTATTTTAAACCATGTTCTCCCTGTTAACGATAGTGGTGTCAAAGTCAAACTCGGTAAAGGTTCTGTGTTTGGGTTCACGGATTAAATCATTCCCTAGGATATCGCACCTGACACTATGTCAAAAAAGATATGTAGTATAGGAGTGGAACTTTTCACACGATGTGTACATAGCACACTGTTCATCCAGCGGTTCTCATGGACAAGACTGTCATGGTGGCCGTACTCGAGTACATTGCATAAGCTTTTACCCGCCCGACTGTGACAACCATGAATTGCGAACAGGTAATGTCCTCAATACCGGTTCTGTGTATCTAGCGGTACCGGTACCAAAATTTCATGGTATCGCCCAACCCTAATTAATACTCATTTATTTTTTACAAAATTTCAAAAGTACTTTATTTTTCCTTTGCAAATGAACTTAAAAAAAACTTTGTCAGACTTTCCAGGAATTTTGGTAGCGATATGGACAGTCCTTAGAACTGAAAAATTACATTTTCATGAATGTTTGAAGAAGAAGAACTTGTGAGGTAAGGCCAGCAAATCACACATTCTCTGATGCAAAAGAAGCTTGATTACTCAAAGTAACTCTAGGTCCAATCTAACTAGTTTTTCTTCATTTAACTTTCATTAAGTCCATGGTAAATTTCACCCTTGGAGGAATAAAGCTCTCAAAAATATAACAAACGGAACAAATAGTCAGAAGATTAAGGGAAATATGCTACAGAAAGAGTGTCTCCAAACTCTCATTAATGGACAAACTGTGAAAGGGTTTTTCTGCCAATTTTGTGCTTAATTCTTTGATTTTATGAGCAGTTTGACCAACTGTTAGTGAACTTTTATGACAAAGTCTGAGTGAATTACTCACCTTTGATGAGCAATTTGAGCAAACTGTGAGTGGATTTTTCTGACAATTTTCAGGATTATAGCCCATTTCTCCAAAATACTGGAGCACCTGAAGTCTCCTGCAATCAGCGTCGTTCTCACAATACTGAACCAGGCGGTATAGGTTATCAATATGGACTTTCTTGGCTTCGTAGTTTCCATTTTCTCCTAGAAGCAAAATTCAACATTTTAAACTTCAGTTTGAAAATGAAGTTGAACATTTAAAGTTTTTAACCTTTATTTGAAAATTTACCTAAATATTTTATTTTTATTTGCACAAAGAGGAGAAAATACATGATCACGAAAATGTCAAAAAAAAAAAAAAAAAAAATGGCAAAAGCTTACATATTTGAATTATACCCTTCAACATGGGTGGACAGGTAGGAGCAAGCAGAAATTTGTAAAATCCTTTACTTAGAAAACTGAGGTCCTATTTTTAATGTTCCCCTTCACATTTTTGTATGTCCCACCTCCAACATAGAGTATCTCTTACTCTAACTAAAAACATCACACCTGTTTAAGTTAACTTTTGCCAGCAAAAGTGATTATTTCAAGATCAAGTATTGTTAAAACTACACATAAGACTTGGTTGCTTAGATTAAGTTCAATCCTTTAAAGTATTGCACTTATCAGTCAAAGCAACACTCAATACAGAGGCACAGTAGGGACTTAAGCAGGAATGTAATTTATGAAAATATAACAAGTGTGTTACTTTCCTGGCTGAATCCAAAATAAGTCCTGGTAGAGTAGGGCATGCACGTCCCAACTAATACCTTTGCAAACTTTCCACATAGTTTGAAAGTATCTGTGTAATTAACTTCCCTCAAAATCACCAGCAATTTACCAGCCTAAATCTTAGAATGCACACCCCAGCTAAAAGTCTGTAAAGTTCCCGTATAGAGGAGACTACTTAATGTTGCATTAGCCTGACTTTTGCCCGGGATAGGGGGTAGCATAGTTACCAGAGTTGTAATCAAGTCATGACTCGAGTCACAACTTGCAGGAGCATGACTTGACTCAAGTCGATAAAATGAGTGTAGTTGACTTGACTTGTCACAGAAAAGAGTGACTTGGTTACAACTATGATAGTTACAATTGACAAGTGCATAACACCAAAGATACATGCATGCAGACCTTTGGATTGACTTCATATCTATTTCATCATTTTGAGATTGAAGCAAAATTCTTCCTTTAAGTAAAGTAAACAGCAACAATAATTTGAAAGTTTAGATGACATGGTCTTTTTGCAAGGAAACTATGATTGTTATGTATCTCAGAAAACTGAAAAAGATGAACTTACTTTCTATCATTCCCCTTAGTCTAGTCACATCCTTGTAGCAGTAAAAAATGATGCACTGCGCAGGATCTCCATCTCTCCCTGCTCGACCAGCCTCTTGATAAAACCCTTCCATTGACTTGGGGACGGAGAAATGAAATACAAAGCGGACATTTGCTTTGTCAATACCCATGCCAAAGGCAATGGTAGCACAAACCACCTATTAAGACAATGATGAAAGAATAAGAACAATTGAACCACAAAAGGAATTAATAAATTAAGACAAAATTTTGTTATTAATAAACCATTATAATTTCAGGAACAGGAAGAATTAAAATCAAAAGTAACCACAAAACGGTAAAATTATTGAGTGTGTTTGTCAAGAAATTTTAAGATTGTACAAAACTTCATTTATCAGCTTATCATGCTGTTGTTATAATTTGCACCACAAAACTAGAAACTCCAGTTAAATAGTTGTCTTTTGAAAAAAAAAAAAAAAAAACAGAAAAATGAGTTAAGTCCCTACACCTCAACTTCCATGTCAGTAATGTGACAGCAAATT
>WURT03134001.1:0-11418 GCA_009936505.3 Holothuria glaberrima | reverse complement strand
TAAAAAATCGGCCAAGTCGTGACGCTATCGGCCAAGTCATGACGCCCAGTTTCAAGGGGCGGATTTTTCTAATGTGAGGCTAAGTATCACATCACGCTCTCCTTCGTAATCCCTTCATGCAAGCATATGACTGGATGGAATCACAATCAAACTTCTCTATATTCGTTTTATTTTAGGAATATGGAGGAGAAAATTGGTTGTCAAGTTTAAGAAAGAGCTTTCTTTGATGTGAGGTTATAATGTCATATTTGCCTGCTTCAAGTTCACTTTGGGTTGAAAATGTGACAACTTTAACTGCTAATATTTTGAGAACCACTCATTAGATATAAATGCAAATTTCACTAAAATGCTCAGAGTAAGTACCACTGTAACAAATTGTATTGTCTTTCTTGATTTGAGCCTAGACCCTCGTTTTAGAAATGTTAATGGTTTACCGTTTTATTGTCTCTCTTTACTCTCTCGTTTCCACGCTCATATCTCTAAGAGCTTGTATCGTCTACCACACAATACCCAGTGGAGAAGTAGTTATTGAGTTGAGTGGGCTGAGTGGAATTTGTGTAAAATAGGCAAAATGGTGGCGCACATGAGCAATGTCTCTCCCGATCGGGGGGAAGTAAGATTTCACCAAAAGGGGGGATCTCCCCAACTGCTTCAGTCGCCACTGACAGAACCCTATAGGTTCACATACGAAAAGTAGGAAGGGGACTGGAGAATAATAGTTTTACTAGCCTTATCGTCCGGGTTGTTTGTAAGAATAATGATCAAGTTCGCGTTTATCTTGAATACAAGAACTACACCTCAAAATTCTCACTAAAGACCTGTAGATAAGCCATCTGCACCTCCAAGTAAACACTTTGCACTTCCATATAAACACTCTGCACTTCCAGACAGGGACTTTGCACTTTCAAGTAGGTACTTTCTACCTCCGGGGCCCTGTTTTATTAAGGATTAAGATCGATCGCAAGTTTGATTTTAACAGGATGATTGCATGATAAATCAAACTTAAGAGGACAGGTATGCACCTTGCACTTTCAGATATGTGCTCGGCACCTCCAGGTAAGGACTCTACACCTCCAATAAGTACTTGGACTTTGAATGCACTCTGAACATTCTCAAAGTAACTGTGGGCCTCCAAAGTTGACAACCCAGCTTAAAGCTTGCCTTAAAATAAAGGAGATTAGGATGAAGGCCACATGTAAAAACCCAAATGGGCAACTTGTTTGGACCAGGACAGTTTACCTCTTTGTGAAGCAATTACGGTATATAACTATAAATTGCTGTTTCTACGGATGAATTGGAAGTTTATGACCGTTTCTTTACACGTTGTATCTGTATCTTAAGTCGGTAGTATTTTGCAGGCTCGGCTGGAAATGAGAACAAACAGGACAAAAAATATTGGCGATATTTATCGTCCCCTTTAAGTTAGGCACTCTGGGCATGCAAACAAATCCTCTGGGCCACCAAATTTGACAAGCTGGCTCCAAGATCTCCAAAAGACGGCAGAGATAAGATAAATGCCACATGCAAAAATCCAAAAGGCAACTTTACCTGAACACGGCAAATTTACCTCCCTGTATAAAAAAAAGACTACACATATTGCCGTTTCGTTGGATGAAATTAAACGATTGACACCTTTCCGTTATGCATAGTAGCTGCATCTTGGGTTTGCACTCTGCTGTAGGCTTGTCTGAAAAAAAAGAAATAAGCAGGACCAAAAAAATTGGACATATTAGTTGGTCCCTTTAATTTAGAATCCAGGTCCCCTTTGACTTAGAACCTTGCACCATAGTTGGATACTCTGGAATAACATTTGCAAAATGATGTTAGCTGGCAGACTGTGTGTCGCAGGACATTCGGAGTAGACTGAAAGTGAAGTTGCACGGCCGAACGGTAAGGTGTGGGTTCAACACCCCAAGAAAGGTCATCGAAGGACCGTAGGGGATCCTTTCTGAGGTCGAGGCTACGAGGGGCCACCCTCTGGGGAGTATTCAAGAAGTGACAACAGTATAACATGTAATAGTAACTCATGCACGATGAAGTTTGCTGGTTTCAATTCCATGACTTCAGAACTCCAGCTTGCAGGCTAGTACCGGGGTCGGCGTCCTGCGGGGGAAGAAGAGCCATACCGTAATGGGAAAGGTTTCTTCATAACTCGGTTGGCGGAAATTTTATCAGTTTGATCGGAGAGCCTTACTGGGTAAGAAAAATAATGTCGTCCCCGACAGTGACCATGGTCACTCAGACAGTTAACAGGTTAACTCGTTTTTACTCTCAAGGAGAACGGATTCTTCAAAATCCCCCCCCCCCCCGCCCACACACACACACACCAGCAACACCACCACCACAAATTTTCACACTCTTTTTGATACAAATTCCAGATTAGTTTCTATAAAACCCCCAATTTTCAATTTTTATTCAATGAAACTAATCCCAACTTTTAATCTTTGTCAAGTACAGCCTAAATTTTGGGGGGTTTCAGAAATCCTTCAGGTACCAAATAAACGTTATCGCGGCACTACCCCAAGGAGGATGACCCAGTCGGACAATTGTTGTCGACACGACTGGCTAGCACAACAAATTAATCGTCGGGAAACCTCTCAACAACTCATTAGGCATATTTAATTTCAAGAATCCTGCATACTCGTATATTCCAGTAACATTAGAACCTTCAGGTATAGCCTAGTGAAGCCCCATCTACACGATCAAACTTTCCTTCAAAGACATCATCACACATTTGCGCATGGACAAAGGTATGATTATGTGGACTGCGTGCACGACATTTGCGAACAACGCCTGTCATAAATGAAAGTTTTCAAATTTTAAGCTGCAAGTTCATTTTCCCAACAAGTGTTCCAAAATTTGTATGACGATGTTCAGGGACAAATACATAATTGTGTATACGCGTGGTCTTCATGCTTGGTGGACAATTAGCGCCTTTACTCTGTGTGAATGAGGTTCGCACCTATTTTTTATCCATATTACCACATTTTGGTAATGTTTAATAAAGCCTTTAACTAACAACAATATCATGTATGATACAGACTGTTTCCCATGTCGCAGAGGCCTTTCAGTACCACCTCAACCCCCCCTCCCATATTTTCAAAATATCATAATTTTTTTCATTTAGAGGAAAATATTGTTTTAATTACACCAACATGCTACATGCAGAAAATAAGACAAACGCAATATACGGCGTAAAAGAGAACGATACAGGCGGTCTCTTGTCTTCCTATTTAAACCAGGGAGTTGCTATTGAATAGCAATTCCCTGTTTAAACCATCGCACTTCAATCTTTGGTTTCTCCTTTAAAGTTAACTTCCTTTTATTACAGCTTTCTGCGAATACCGCCCGATGAGCAGGTTTGAAGGAATTTGACATTGAATAAGCATGCTCTTTGTCACGTAACTGACGGAAAGTTCTCACATGGAATATTAAACCAGAACGTGTTAATGCACACTGTTCTGTCTGCATGTAACTACCTACGACGATACAGGAAGTACCTTACCTCGCGTAAAGCTTGTTCATCCCGGTTCCTGGACAATCACCGACCGGACAATCTTCCCTGAACAACTCCTCCAGAACAGCTCACTCCCAGACAATTCCCACCCGGACCATTCCCACCCGGACAATTCCTACCCCGCACAATTCTCCCGGATAATTCCCACTCAGAACAATTTCAATTCTTCTGGAAATTGTTTGGGGCTAATGATTGTCCTGGAAGAGAAAATTGTCCGGGAAGGAATTGTCCGCGAGGAGTTTTCCAGTCACGGTGCCCGGCCTATTTACCATTATGTAATACCCTCTGAGTGATATTTCTCAGGTTGCGTTTAAGTATCTGCTCTATATCATTTGGCTCAAAAGTAAAAAACAAAGCCTGAAAACGCGTTTACGCCCTCCTTCCAAGATATTTTTCTCCCATTGACCTTGAACGTTCTGACTTTTGGAAGAAACGCTTCAAGACAAATACCTAATCTATTACTTTTACTGCCCTTTAAAGAACCAGAGAGATGCTGCTCCAACATCTCCCTGGTGTGATTTAGGCTTAAAAAATGAAAAGGTTGAAAGGGACTAGGATATTTTGGTTTGGAAAAGGTGTTTAACAACAGTATTCTCAAAGGAGCAAATTTGCAGATCAATATATATATATATATATATATATATGCTATGGGATAAGGAACGAGTGTCAGTAAGAAACTAAGGTTGTTGTATGAATATCGCCCCATACTAGGCCACATCACCGGTCGCTTACGTTGAAGCAGGCGGGGTTGTCAGGTTGTAGGGACATAATTTTTGGAGGGAAGGGGCTGGTTACCTTTGATCCTGGTGCAACCTAATAAAGAGCCATGTGGAATATTTTCTGAGCATATTTACGCCTTCACCAATACTAACCTATCTATAATTTTGCGCAGTTTGGGGGGGGGGTGACCAGGAAAAATAGATGGGAGCAAAAGTCCCCTAGCCTCACCCATAGAACTGCGCCTGCGTAGGAGGTTTCACGGAATATACCTTGTTCAGTCTTATGTATAAGCATTCTTAAAAAAGGGGGCTGCGCAAAGAGAGACCTCTCCGAGGGGTATATCATAGGCAGACAGAAAAAGTGGGGCGACATTTATATCCATCAATAGGTCTACTTTACTGATTGAAGACTATCAAACAAAAACGGGGAGTTAGGAATTAAACATTTCCTAACACTTTTTTCCGACACTTTGTAAGCTCGTTAAGATGCTAAACACATTTGTCTAGTTCCTTAACATTCTGTTTCGAAACATGTTTAATCGCTAAACATGTTTAGAATTTAAACGTGTTTACAAAGTGGGCGCAAAATAAATGTTCAATTGCTAAACACCCTTTAGAGTGTACAGAGTATCCGATGGACACCAATTACAAAACCAAAGATGTAATATGTAATTCACACTTTTGAAGATGTCAGGTATTAACATGAAATATACATGAAATTGCAGAGAAAAGTCATGCAGTTTCAAGTGTAATGGTCGATCATCAAACAGGTCAACACTAATAGAAGAAGCGACACAATGTGATCTTTACCTGAAGATAAAGTTCCCATAATCACCAGGGAGTTGTTAAACACCTCCCTACTCAGACACAACAGACCAGCCTTCTGACCAAACGCACTGAACTTGCAGGTACCCCGAACCACCGAGTCGTGCAAGGCAGGAAAGCTGTGAGTGTAAATCTTATGAGAGTTGTTTTCAAATTTTACCCGCAGTTGTGATATGAAATACCTTAATGTTCCCCTTGCCTCATGAAGATTATCAGAAGCCCAACCTCTCCTCTCCTTGGATCTGCCATCAAGTAATCGAATAAAGCCAGAAAAATACGTTGATCTATTTCTAGTACGTCTGGCAAAGCAGACAGAAAGCTGCATCCGAATACAATACAGCTGCCGTGATTCGAACATAAGTCCTCTCATGAATAATTCATTGAAGGAAGAACAGAAGTTGACATGTGATTTTCAATCTCTTTTTCTATCACTTATTCGGTAGTTTCATCTTCGATGAACGCCTACGAGTTTATTAAAAGTGAAACCGTAGGATTAAGGACATTGAAATAACTCTGTTCGATAGGCCTAGATTTATAGGTATGTCTTTCAGATAACAGCATGCAGCTATAAGTTGTATGGCATGGCAATGAGAGTAACCACAGGTCAAGTAAAGAGAAAAGAGATAGTCAGACAAGTTTGCCGGCAGGTGTGTTCACAGATGGTTCTTCTAGGATACAGACAACCGGTAGAGATATGGCACTAACTGTAACTAGTGTTCTCTTTACATTTATCACATAAACGTGACCAGCTTACTAGCTGGTGAGTAAAGAAAAGGCGTCTGGATGTATTGCCGAAAACTATTTGAACGGGTTAGAAGTGGGCAATGAAGGAACTAGGCACACTTATCCCAAGAGATAACTAATAAAGCATACAGCCATGGTTAAGAAAAGAAAACACCAAAAACTATAAGAAACACAGTACAAACTAACAAGCCCTTTCTGGTTATCATCTTAGAGAGGGCGTTTTTTCAGTATATGTTTGAAAGTAACAATAAGGGAAACTACAGTTCCTTAGTATCGTACAACGCTGCCACTACAATATTTTCCAGCCGGGATGTATGGTGTATCTGTATTGCCAGGATCCGAAGTAATTGGAGGCAGTTTGAAAAGCCACCGAAAAGGTAACGTGAATTTCGCAAAATTACTGTTTGAAACCAAACGGTGCCCAAAATTCGCTCTTAATTCCATGTTAGAAAACAAGTTAATGGGACCTGTTTAACTAATTATGCCGGCCCATTCAGGAGAATTTTGACACACCAATAAAATTGAACTTTATTCAAAGGGAGCGATATGTGTTGGACATGGGGAAGGGGTAGTAGTTCGAAACGCTCACAGTACTTATTGGTACGGGTGTATTCGCCGGGAGCAGCACCCCCTATAAGTTCGGAAGAAACTTATTTTTTTCGAACAGACTTGGGAAATATCTGGCAAGTTTTCGAGTGATACTGGTTTTTCTCTGAATGAAACGGCTCAAGTCACCCTACAAGAATAAACTTGTAATCCTATGCCTTTACGTTTACATGTACATATATCAGTGAACCGGTATGTGTATACTTATGGGGACATGAATGGATATACCTAAATGTGTACACTGTTGGTAACCTCATAAAGAAATCGTCGATTTCCCGGGAGTATGTGGGTAAGGAAGGATCAAGGAAGAGAGATTGATCGAATGGGCATTGGAATGCTTATGTTTAAGCTAGTTGTCATCAGGCATGCATTTTTAAGGGAATCAGAAATCTGTTTATGATCAGTAACAAAGTTTAGCTCGTTCCATACCTTCCTTGACCAAATATTGAGGGACAAAGGTCCGTCCATGATTTCCACCCCTGTCACTCGTTCTGAAGACATTTTACTGATGTAATATGAACTTTTCATTGCGTTTACAGGGGCAATAAATGATTCCTTTCGATTTTATGTGTAAATATCTTCGTTCGTTAGTCTACTGTCTTCTTTTCACAGTAAAGGTGACCGGATTAATTTTAAACCCTTCGTTCCACAGCGCTCACAGTTGCGGAGCGATACCATAGTTATGCAAAGCCAGCAAGGGACCCGGAAGATTTTTTCCATTTCTATAAACCAAAAATGCAAGTTACCTTACAATTTCCGTTCAAAATACATTTGAAGACTTTAAGGTAGTTCATCACTTATTATCCCTCCACTAACTCACTAAATTTAGTCTGTTTTGTGGTTACTGAATCCTTGTAGAAGTTTTCAGTGCGTACCAGCTATGCCACAGACGGATTAAGCTGGGGAAGGGGGGGCTTTGGCAACCAGTCAAAAATGTGGTGGTAGGAAGTATGCTTCGCCCCCCCCTCCCCCCGTCAATTGAAGGACAAATCTCCTTATTTGATCCCTTTGTAAAAAATGTCAAAACTTGCAGTGATTTTCCTTAAAACATACCCAATACGTTGCACCAAATTGCATCTAAGGTGCCTCAAATATTCCAAATTTTTAGACCCCTACCCAAGGAAGGCGGTCCACAACAACGCTCGGGTCCCCCTCTTCCCCATCCCCATCGAGAACAGCCTTTTACGCCTTTGAGCTTCCCCTCAAATTATAAGTCAGTCTTTCATACTGTTTATATATTTACATCTTAAGATTTTAATAGAGAAAAGCTTTTTATAATCGAGTAGCTTTGATACTTCACTCAACTGCCAATTTCGTCGTCCCGAAGGAATGCCAAGAGGGCAAAATATCTTTAGTTAAGTTTAAGTTTGCATCAAGAGTACTTAAGTTTGCTTATCATAGCACCTGCATCAATTGATCACATTTCTATAGAACATGATCTACTCTGTACCCACATGAATTTTTATGGATTATATCTAATAACGGTAACATTTTCTACGTAGGAAATCTCTTGAATGGGTGATACACTACTATAGTCACGGATTTGCTACACAATTTTTTGCAACTATGAAGTTGCGTACGGCAATGTCTCATACAACAATTAACTTGCATCGGGCAGATTATCCGAGTGGCGTCCAAAGCGCAAAAATTGCAACACGTGAGAAGTACTATTGGGAGGGAATTGGGATAAATTGACGGTAGGTGTGATGGAAATGATGGCCTAGCCTTAGAGCAAAGGCGAAAGGTCAATAGGCCTGTTTGCTGAAAAGGTCACTCTCCCAACGCCCTCCCGGGGTTACGCCTATTACGTTAAAAGCATTGGTGCTTGTAATTTGCCTAACGACAAAGTTTCCATGTAAGCCCTTATTTCATAAACAGTCTAATCCATAAGTTTACACCTAGGAGTTCTCGATTAGCAACAAAAAATAAAACCAAATAGCAAATTTTTCTAATTGCATTGTATGAAAAAAATTATGCATTTCAAAGTTCTTACTGCATGGTGTCCAGTTATTTGTAAACGGTGAAGAAAAATAATAAAAACGAGTGCCAGGTAGGGTTGGGACTGAGCCAGTTATGTGCATGCTTGTACATCATTTTACTGAGATATCCTGAGCACTGCAACCCGTTATAATTGTTACAGGAGAATGGACCTCTGAGGCATAATGAATTTTCAGCGAATAGCAACTCAAACACTGAAGGAAACAAGTTTCGATAGCAACACTCTTTCTCTTTGCAAGGCATCTGACATGCTTATATCTAGAAAAATATCAAATTTACATTTCTTGGAGTATTTCTCCTACTTGTACATTACTGTTCCTATACATATTTTGGGAAATATGTTAAATTTGGTAGGTGGTGCAGATTTCAAAAGAAGTGAGAAGTCTCCTCTAACAGCCTGAGGCTGTTCCTGACTAGAAAAAATATTTGCATTTTCTAAGATGTAAGGATTTTTGGCTCAGATCCACGTGGATTACAATTGAATGTAACTTTTCTGTCGTTCTAGTGTTTTCCATTATCCTTTGAGTAAACCATAAATACATAATTTATTTAATTACAACTGCATGGTAATAAATAAACTTGGAGCAAGTAAAGCTTCGAGTATATTGAATGTATTGCAGTAATGTACGCGGTAACTCTGTTTCATAACAGTACATAAGCACGTGCAAATTTTATCGTGAACACCCGGGCAGTCGGGAGGGAGGACAACGATACCTTCATACGCTTAAATCTATGTAAAGCTTCCACACAAATTCACTACCATCGGACGAGGTTTTTTAATAATCATAGGAAATAATGATGATAATATAATTATACAGGTAGATGGAGCCTAGGCTGTCCAACATATCAAATGCCCCAATAATGTCCAGTGGCGGCGCCAAGGGGTTATGGGGGAATTTTCCCACAGTCAGAATCTATGCCCACCCCAGATTCCCCCCCCCCCCACTCAGCTCCTGAAGTACAGTGGCCAGACGGGAGGAATAGTCTTGTACATTTAAATTGTTAGGAATCTTTGCATTTAATGATGCATTATGAACCAAAATACATCCGTCCTGAGACTTAATTTTTCACCCAGAGATATGCTATAACCTCAGAGCTTCCGGGGGATTCCCCCTGGACCCACACTGAGTTTTCCCCTGAACCCCACCAGGGGGCCTAGGGAGGACCCCTGGACCCCACCCGCTAAGGCTCGCGCTTGGTGCTCGATTTCGCGCTACGCGTGAAAACTTTTTTTTGCCTCAAACATTTTCTTTTGCCCTCCATTTGCCCCCTCCCCATTTTTAAAACCCTGGTGAAGCCACTGATACTGTCGTTTAGAAGAGTACCGTTGTCAACCAAATACAAATTTCAAAGATGGCAACAAATTTTGCAATGAAAGCGAGATGATTAAACCGTACCAGTATAGTACTGCGCAACTTCACGACAGTCAGTTTAATATTCAGTCATTAGTGAGTATAACACAGTACAGACTTGGTCCGTATTTATTGACTCTAGCTCTGAAATTTACGGATCTAACACAGACGATTAGCTCGTATATAATGTTTTGTGAGGACCTGACAGTACCATCCAGGACAGCCTAAGTGGCTATGGCACGTTTAATTCAACTGTTTAAACCGTTTGGAATCTTTAGGAATATGTTTTCTACAACGAAAATCAACCAGTCTGTTCGTTCTCAACTTTTTTTCCACTCGAAAATTGAACAGATTATACCCTCTTCCAGCCTTGAAAGGTTAGTATTCTCGAAAACTTCCAAAATCTTGTTACGTCATGTGACGTCACTTTAAGTACTGCTTGCTGTTGTACTGATGTATCCTCCCGACATTTGATACAGTGTTCGCATTCCATTGTACCGGTGGTCAAGGTCGATACTCTGTAAAACCTGCGTTAAAAATCGTAAAATTTGGAATTACTTTTTTCCTACTCGTGCTTACCAGTTGTTTTGAGTCAATTTAGCCACGGATTCACGCATGCAA
Source organism: Holothuria glaberrima (assembly GCA_009936505.3). Taxonomy (NCBI): domain Eukaryota; kingdom Metazoa; phylum Echinodermata; class Holothuroidea; order Aspidochirotida; family Holothuriidae; genus Holothuria; species Holothuria glaberrima. The sequence continues at coordinate 1,036 of WURT03134001.1, read as the reverse complement.
TTTACGCCAGGGGTTCAAGCAGGGTTTCGTCTTGTTTGCCATGATAAGTACTAGTGCAGACATGCACAAAGCAACAGCATATGTACAGTACAAAATATACTACACAATGTATCGCCTGTAGAAAGGGGATCTCCCAGTAATCTGACATCATTACTAGCCAATGCGGTGTCATTTGTGGATACATAATGGGAAAAATTGGAAGTGTGTATTTGTCCTCATACATTTTTCAAAACATTTTACAGCGCGCTTTGTGCGCAACCGTTGTCGGTAGATAGTGAACGTCAATACACATACTAATATGAAGCATTTTTAAACACGCTGGCCAGTCCACCACACTTAATTTGCGGGTTATTCCTACTTCCCTCAATCGCTCATTTCCAGTTGCATGAGGACAGTCTCAATTATCATTGCTTTGCTAGTATCACCATTTTGTAAGTACCTCCCAGGAGGCCAGTCTGTGCCAGCCTTTGCGGGATTCCCATGCAACAGCCAAAATATCACAAAATAATAAGAATTTCTAAGCATGTAATTAGTTCAAAGACTTGCCAAAGATAGTACCATTTTGCATCTTATCCACCTCTCATAAACAAAAAGTTCTTGAGGGGAGGAGTTGTCATCCATCCACTGAGACAACACAACTTTCTCTTGCACCCAACCAAAGGTAAGAATTTTCTTTATTATGAGAATTTATCAACGTGTGAAAAGTCCCCAAAGATAGAACAATTTTGCATCTAGGCCACCATAAATGAACATAGTTTATCAAAGGGGGACACCCCTCCTGAGAACGGTACCTGAACAGGGTGACAAAGATTCAAAGGACCCCCCCCCCGTGGGCAGACTATCGCAGATGCGCGTATCCACAATTTACACTGACTTCATGGGTTTGTCTGAGGTGGAATTACGACATCTTCTGTGGTCTCCCCAACCCCTCTCCCCCAGCATCACCATCTCCCGGGTATACCACTGACAAACGTATACAGCTTACAGGAACAATGCACACGCACAACAATTTGCTCCCCCTCCCGAACTTTTTGGC
>WURT03133991.1:0-11418 GCA_009936505.3 Holothuria glaberrima | reverse complement strand
CAGGACTTTGACAGATCAGAAGGCCATGGGGGATGTATATTGCATTTAGGTTGCCTGTTGGTCAGTAGTATAAGGGGGAGGGGGTTGTCCTTGAAATATGAGTCAAATTGGAGAGAAGGAAGGTTGAAAGGGGGTAGGTTGCAGCTGACTTACTCCAGTTGTGTCAAATACCTTAGCACACTACTGTAGTTGCATTCCACACTCAGATAGGGAAATAAGGAGTATCCAAAAAAATTAAAAATTGGACATGCGCAACCAACATTACCTTAAACTCCAAGACCAAAATTTCAGCACTTTGTATAATAATTGTTTAAGATACTCATTAATGTGGAAACAGTACTATAGTGTACTAATACCTACACTAGACACAAGTATACCTCAAGTAGGCCGTGATCAGGGCTGGTATAAATGTTCATTACCCAGGGATAAAGTCAAATTTCATATCTACAATGACTTGAAAAGCCAAATTTCCATCCATAGCCAAAATTTCACTCTAATTCCGTATCTTCCACCCATGCCCATGATTCCGCACTATGTAAATCAAGGAGCTGTCACTCCACTTTGAGTAGCCTGAGGCTCCAGTATATAAATTTTCATCATTATCATACAGGGCATAAATACACAACAGACGTTATTTCAAACAACAGTATGATAAAACAGAAAGCGCTGTTTTTACATACATAACAGATTTTTCTTGTTGATTACTTGTTTAATTGTACAGTATTGCTGGCCCTTAATTGGACTTACATGCACTATGAGAACAATGAGAGAACAAACCATAAATCAATGATTCAAAGAGTCAAGGAAAGGAAGCTGCAATAGCCCTTACGCATATGACATCACAGAGCAGAAAGTGTGCCCTTGGTTGGAGGCTAGGGCATATCATTACAACTTACAATGTCAACAAATGCAGGCAGCTGATTTGTGGACGAATCAGATCCGCGCAGTCTTTTACGTGCATGGGTGAAGTCTACTACATGCATGCCGGGTACTTCGTTGTTTAGGCACCAAAACGATGTTGTGTGATGTCAATGCAAATAAAGTCTTTTGCAACCTTACAGCACCAGCAGTTTTGGACGTGTTTCAGCCCGCAATTGACATCTTGTCAAGTCTGCCAGGACCTCCTACACACTATAAAAACAGATGGTTCAAATTGAATCGACGAGGGGGTCAGAGGGGCAACTGACCAAAATCTGTTCAGACATTTGACTAGATTTTGTTCAAAATTAAACCAACTTGGTTCAATTTTTAACAGAATCTAGTCAAATATATGAACAGATTCCGGTTAGTTGTCCCTCTGACCCCCCCAAATTTGAGCCATCTGTTTTAAGAGTACATTATAAGTACTCAATTCTCCATTACACTTACTGCTGGCAGGCCATTTTGAAATCTTGGATATGGACATCCAGAATCAGTCTGATTCCAGCTGTTGGGTACCAGTTCACATTTTGAAACATCGTGAAAGTTTTCACTATCACTCTGGAAGTTAATTTGAGGACGGATGATTCCCCTAAAAAAGAGAAGTACAAAAATTTTTAGTTGTTACTCACACTTTATTCTTTCCAAAAGTCAAGGCCAAATTTCCATAAAGTTGTTTCAAAATGCATGAGAGCTTGTGGCACTTTTGCTAATTTATTCCAGGCTAAATCTCTGACTCCAAAATTTCCAGAAGGGAAATTATTGACTTGAGGGTTTCTAGCAAGACCGGAGGTCCGCGAGACTGAAACTTCCTCTGTATTTCTTTCAAAAAAGTCCTTGCAAAAAATAATACTATGTTTATGTCAAGTTTATGATTTAAGGTTTTTCTTACAAGAAAGCTGCAGGGCATGAAATTTTACTTCTGCAATGCAACTGGATGTACTGATCTCTCACAAATACAGTATGTATGCCTTGTATAATTACTATAAAATGAAATAAAGTTAGAAATGGCATAAGGTGGATGACAGGGTTTTGAATCTGAAGACCAAACCTCTCCCTGTCTATTATCACATTGATCACTGTGAGAAATAAACTTTGGCAAAGCTAATTAGCAAATTACTTAGTAGACTTCCTCGGTTGAGCAAGAAAACAGTAACCACAAGCAGCTGGAGTCTGACTGCATTCATAGTTAAGCTGTCATTGCAAATTATCAATGGCATTATGCAAGAAAGTTGAGAGGCCAGTCAGCAAGCCAAGTAAACAAATCAATTAGCATGCTTAAAGGGAAAATACAGTCACCCTAATCAGAGTAAGTATGCACCATCATTCTAGTCCATGAATGGTCTATTTTGATCATGTGACAATATTTTTGTTAGTGAATTGTGAAATTCAAGGAGAATTTCTCGTTACTTAACCTATTGTTTGTTATATAGTTATGCTCAAAATGTCTTCAGAGATACTTGTAATGCCAATAAGAGGAGATTTGCAAGAGTTTGTTGATTTTTCAAAGAAATTTTGGGGCAACTATACCTATTGCCTTTAAAAGGAAGCAAGTTGCCAGGTGACCTGCCATTTCATATCAAGCCCTGGGGGAAAGATGTTATAATTACCTTACAAAGTTGAATGCAATATGAAGACCAATGTAAATATAAACTACTGAATTCAGTGAATATGGATTTCACTTCTTTAAACATGTTTACTCTCTCTCATGGCCAATTAAAGGTTGTTGGAATGACTATGTGCAGTGCAATAGGCCTAAACTTTAATTGTATCTATGATGTTATGGTTAAATTATTCTTTGAAAAGTGCTGAAGGATATATATAACTATCAAATTAAAAAATGGGAAGTCAAATTTTAAGTCTGTCCAACAAAAGTTTAAATATGTGTATTAGTGTATTTCTAATAAAGTACAACGTGAACAACACAGGTTATATTGTTTGTTTCACCTGCGATATGCGCATAGCTTGCTATAGTAACTCCCTTCAACAAATGGCCCCTGGTATGACATAATATACACATGGCATTTTTTTGCAAGTTCATTGCCAAATTATAGTTAGCCTAGCAAATTTGTTAAATGTGCAATTGTGTTATTATGATACACTTCACGGAGCTTACTTTTATAACTGTTAAGGCCCCTGTTTCCCATAACAACCACCACCACACAAATACACAGTCATTTGTGTGTGCTGAGTGTGTGAGTGGATCTTGCATATACAGGGCTGGGAAAAATTGTCTACTTCTGAGGAAGCAAGGCAAATGTCTTTCAAATATACAAACAAGTAAAACCTCCCTCAATTGCAAAACTTCCCACCAAATACAAAAATTTCCTGGGAGAGCTTCCCAGCTTCTTCCAACCATGTGAACATGTGCCATTATGTACTAAGGGACTATCCAGGGAAAAAAATTATGTGAGGCAATTCCCTGCACCCCACTTCAATATTGTTTTGAAGATGAATAAAGACTGCATAGTAAAGAAAAAAATGCAGCCTTTTCCCCCGCCCCCCTCAAAATAAATGAGCGACCTTTGTTTTCTCAACATTGAATAAGGGGAGGAAGGGAAGACACACTGAAAATACCTTGCAGGTCTGAGAATGTGCCAAATTCTGCCCAGGATTGTTGCTGCATAAGTAGTTTTGTGTTATTGATGGGTCAAAAACAAAACATTTAGAGTGCTATATATGTTAGTTACTGCACAAAATCAGTTTGTTGGGCAATGCAGTGTGTGAATAAATGGCAAATATTTACACCATGCACAATTTCACATTTGCACAGTACACATTTCTGTCCAAGCATTATGAGTGCATTGCACCCATATATACCTGTCCAATGGTTATGTCGGACATCGAACATAGTTTTGGTATTTTTATAAGCTACAACTATGCTCCAACAGAAGTTTTGCAGTGATTTTTATGATGCAAATGTGGTAATAAAATTAAATGACTAAATAAAATTCATCTTCCTACAAGGTGATGTTTTAAGTGATCAATTAATTGAATTTCATAAATGAATATCTGTCCAACTGTATCTTGAATGGTACAGAATATGAATATATGAGCAATCTTTGAGCACTTTTTCACAAACTCACTGCATATCATCTTGTTCATCCAAGATTAATACCAGACAAAAAAAGTGCAGTTTACAAGAAATGTAACAATGATTGATGTTTTTCATATTGTGGGAGCTACTGGAACACCTAACTGTGACATTTGCCTAAGGAATATGCCTTATTTTCTGGAGACTCAAAGAAAATCTGTAAGACAGTTCTGCACATGTGGAAAACAAGATGTAATTTTATTTATTTATATTTGAGTAGCAGCAAGTCAAAAAGGAGGATAAAGTATGATTTTCAGGAAACAATTAGGAGAGGGAGGAAGGTCCAAAAATTAGGAGAAAGCAGGATATTGAGGAGTCACTTGAAAGCCTGCACACTGTCACAGCCTCCTCCACCATCACCTGCAAAAATGATGCCTGTTCCCCTATGGTTACCCTTCTTTGGCAACATACCCTGTCCATTTAATTTCCCTTTGGAATCACCTTCAAAAAGAGGCCATATGGATTACCACTGGTCATTTATTATTACGTTAAAAGGTTTTGTGGTTAATCACTGTTCTCTGATCCCCAGTAGCAGAGATTTGTGCGAAGAAGTGTGTGGGGGAGGGGGAAGGGGGTAATCATCCCCTATAAAGGCATAAGTTACTGCGTGTAAAAGTGAAAGTCAATGGCAGAATTTCCAAAAAGTTGGGTGGATATATTCCCTATCCTCCCTGGGATTTCTGTCTATGCTAGGGAGCCCCCCTCCCCCTTGGGTCTTTATCCCTACATATTGCCCTCATTATAATACAGTAAATCAGTACTTATAGGCTATATCATACTACTCTTCTTTGTAACTTCCTTCAATAATTACCTGCTAAGGATAAGTAAGTACAATATAACTTTCCTTTCTGTAACCTTCACATCATATTTTGACAAGCATCAACCAAGCATGGCTAATATAAACCTCTTGCTACCTTTTGTTAAATAACAATAAGTGTAATTGACCATTGATTAAAGGTAACCAACAAAGGTGTAAAATGGATTAAAAACTGTTACAAAAGCTTTTACAGTGGTTCTTATGACAGAATTGAAAATAGTAAACACTTTATCAACACCAAACAGCCTCAGATCAAAACAGGTACTATGTTAAAGCAATACAGGCAACACATACATTCTTATGGACCCTTTTACAATTGGGGTGGGTGGGTGGGGAGGGTATAGGTATGATAATCCTGAAATGAAGGGGAGAAAAACACTTTTCCCACAAACACACACACAGCCATAGCATACTAAGCAGTGCCACTAGCTGAATTAATGTGCAGTAGCTTGTGACTTCCCTCAATTCATTTTGTTGGTTCGAAACTTTCCCCTTTTTCAATTGTTGGGAGGGGGATACCTAATCAAATCCCTTTTCTTCCATCCATTTTTCCAGCTTGCCAACTGAGTAGCATTTGAGAGCAATAACTGCAATCGGGTTTGCACAGTGTGACAGATGATGGGCACATATGACATAAAAAAAACAAATCAATGCACTTTAAGAATATTTTCAAAAACATACTCTACAAAAGCACCCAGATCATGCAATATCTCACTTGCAGAACTTTTCACAGATCAAAATGTGAGAAACTTCCTTCACACCATTTTTGAAAACACAAGAAAAATTTGTCTTGGACATACATAAAAAGGTTGTACCCAAAGTTTCTGCCTATGCTAGAAGATCTAAACCCTTCATCATAATACTGCACCCACAGAAATTTTGCATTTGTCTTTCTTATTTTGAAATAAATATCATGTCCATCCCCATGTTAAACTTGCAAACAAGAGGGGTTTCAAATGCAGGTCACCAAAAAGAAAAGAAAAAACATATAATCAGTGTAGCTTATAAAATGTCCAGTCAGTAATGGGAAAAAATGAAGAAATGTTTGGGTACAGTCAAAAAATCTGAAGCTTACCCTGTTCCATGGAGCAGGAGCATAACAAAGTAAATAACAAACAAGTGATGTGTCACCCAGAATGTCTCGAAATAAGAACGTCTATGAATGAAAGGGAAAATAAAGGAGCAGTGATAAAATTGATGAATTGCAAGCAGAAAAATAAACTGTGAATACAGCTTTGTTAAATACTTTAAACCACATTTTTTAGATAATCCTATACGCAGATAAAGTACCATTTCCATTCTGTCTATAGCCACATACTACAGTATTTATGTGCTGTACATATATCCTTCGAACATGAAAGTGTACATGACAGCATTTAGTTGGTGGGATGAAAACCATACTTTTGCCCAAAATTTTACTGCATGTTTGAATGAAATAAGTATATATTTTCCCCTAAAACAGCATATATTTTAACACAAACAGCAAATATTCAGCCCAAATGGGGGCAGGGGGCTACAACCCCAGGCCCCACATTTTATGATAAGGTCTTCACATTCCCATACATACCCCAAAAACCTGATCTGTAGGTACTCTCTCACTCTACTGTATTTACTCTTAAAGACGGATCCTTGTCACACTAAGCACATTTTACTCTTAAAGACGGATCCTTGTCACACTAAGCACATTTTTGGTTGGGGAAACCAAAATTTTCAGTTAATGACTGCTCTTTGATTTGAATTAGAGTGAGAAAACCCAAAATATGCAGAGTAGCTCAAATAACACAGCATGCACAGAGAGTTTTACATATTAAAGTCTTGTATGCTCACCAGTTTATGGTCTAAAGCAGTAAGATAGGTTTGTGTCTGCACAAGGAGGAGCAGACAGTTTTGGGAGGGGATAGAGAAAGAATTTAGTTGGGAGAATTGGAACTGTCTGCGGTGAGATTTCAAAGATTTTTCATTGTGACCTCCCAAAGAAGAGAACAAATCAACATCACATAATCGGGAGGAAGACAGGCCACCCCAAAGGCTAGACAAACAGGGAAAAAGTAGGACATATGGCCACCAAACACTACACACAGGCAAACCAAACCGAAGAAGAGGGAAGGAACTGCTTACAACCATAAAAAAAATGTAAGATACTGTTGCTGTTTTGGGTAAAAAAAGTCTGAAGTTATTAATTATGCACAAAGCTGACAAAATATTCTGGAAGTACTAATGGGACTTATACCTGATGAATTCTGTTGCTGATGAAAACATCACTATAAAGACGACAGTTAAGATGGCACCAGTCCATCCAGCAATAGGTATCAGGCCTTGCTCAATCAACGGAAAGCCAAAAGGTAAATTCTGTTGAAAGAGTGTTATGTGAGTCAAATGTACGAGAGGACGTTGAAGCAACAAGGGAAGTATAAAAATATAAACGAAGTCACTGAATACTGAATATTACAGTTATATATTAGGAAACTACAGATTGAAAGAGACCATAATTACAGTAAATGGTAGTTCCATACAGGAATATGAAATGCACACAGTGCAACTTGCCATCCTACACACTTCTCAGAATGAATGGGTTATTACAAAATATTTGAAAAGAACAATGGATTTACCCAAGCTTGTCAGGGATTTTAAAAGGGCTGTTGCCTGGCCCCAAACATATTAAAGAAGCCCTTGGAATCATTTAAAATTGGTGACTGCACTTTGACTGATATAAATTTAAACAATAGCTCCTACTATCAAACTGGACTATGAATATCTGATCTACGACTACTTGTGCAAATTTGGGAAATCAGGGATATTGGAAATACTGTAGTGTAGCCCATTGCACAAACAGATCTGACTACAGTAGTGTACTAAAACAGATGACAGTTTCAAGTAACTTAAACACAGTAAAGGCTTCTTACGTTTTGTCTGAAAGGTGCAATAGATATTTAGGTTGGGGAGGGGAGACTGAAACTAAAGTTCATTGGGGGATTATTAGCTATCTAGGAGAAAACTATTTATCCTTTAATTTTATAATGTGCACAGCTATTGGCAGACAAAGACTGCAAGCCTGCTGGGTACATTAAATTAAATTTGTTTTTCACTGTGTTCTCTGGCTCTAAGAGAATGTAACAGCATTTGAAGTATTTGCAAAAGAATTAATTTGAAAGTTTGATCCCTGGTAAGTCAAAAGGAAGAATAAGTTTTCATCAAAGATAAGTTCATGGTTTTTCCATCACACCTGATCTTCCAAAAATGGATTAGATTTGAAACTTTAAGTTAATTTACAATGTTTAATGGAAGGCTAGCCACTAGACATGAGATGCAATCTACAAGCCCTCATGGGTTTCTTCTACATTCATGGTTGCTGTTACAGTTTTTGTTTTACATTTGTCCTCTAGGACTGAAATTGAGTTGTTATGATTATTACTGCTGGAAGTTACAAAAAAATTTTTCCAAGATCCAATATTCCCCCATTGTCACATATTCATGACATAATTTTTCCTTTACCTTAAATGGACCAATAATCTTTTCACATTTATTTTCTTTTGGGAAGGGGGAAGGCCTGAGAAAAAGTGGATTCTGTTAAGCTCTATGTCAGTAAATTTTGGTTGTTAGAGCAAAATTTGAGAAATTAGAAGGAAATTCCATGCTTTGCTTAATAACCAAAACAAGTTAAGAGTTATGCTCAAGATGACTCACTTTCTGAGGGAAATAATTTTTTGTCCTTGATGTGTTTACATATGGAAGAGTACGTGCAGGGAACCATCTTAAGAGTCTATGAATGAAACGTTTTTTTCTTCGGGGGGGGGGAGGGGAGAGTTGCCCTGGAGTGTAAATGTAACCCTTCCTCATCTCAACTGTAGTACCCACTGTTATAGATGAAATAAATGTGACATTACCGTATTTGCACGCATGATGGGGTTTATCCAGTAAGGGCTGTTATCTCCTGTCTGAGAATCAGTTAAATCTGTCAAGTTACGAAGTGCACATGACAAATCCTCTCTGCCACTGTAATAATCATGTCTGCAGAATGTGAAGTTATAATACAGGTTGCGAAAATTGAACATGTGGGCCACAACGTGTATAACAGTCCATGTTGCAATCATGTAGGCTACACATTTATGAAATGTAATGTTCTTGTCAAGCTGGCGACGAATGCTTCGACGGCAAAACTGTAAAATAATTCAGAGACTTATACTAATTAAACTACGAAAAAAATGAAAATTGTAAACTGTATTTAAAACTGACAGGATTTGGTACCACAATTATTCACATGTCCAAAGCAATGCCAAACTTTTCCCTTGTTGGATACACCCTGTACATACATACAGCAGTATAGTATGTACACAAGTAAACACAATGCACAAACTGACTATTCTGATGGGTCAAATATACCTGTAGTCTCTTGTTCATGGTTAAATCAAGGTTGCCATATTGGCATTTTAAATGCCAAAACCACTAAATTTGGCGTTTATTTCCATGGTGTTAGCATGAAGGATTTATAAAAAATGCCAAACAGCATTTTGGCATATTTCTGGCATTTTTTCATTTACCTGTCAATTTAATTTCTCCAGGAAACTAGTATAGAAAAATGCATATTTCATGCCTCAAATTTCACATTTATAGCTATATTTGAATGAAAAAACTTGCATAGTTTTCCAAAATGCACCATTATTTAACAACATGTTCATGACTTTTACGCAATTTTACCATGAATGTGCGTTTGGAGTTTTTCGACCACAGTGAATGCTAAGTTTGGCCGAGTTCTTCACAGAAAGTCTGGCAACCCTGGATTAAAGAATATTCCAACCAAGAATGGCAGACAAGCAGGTCAACAACACATGTCCCCAAAGATATGAGAACCTCCCACATTTTGGGGCAATAGACCCTATGCACTGACATCATGCCAATGTCAAGTTACAGTAGTAAACAAACAGTAAAGCTAGACAAGGTATTGTACATGACTTTTGTACACATAGCCTACTGTATGCACAGCCAAGCCTTCACACCAGCACGTAGACTTAGGAGCATATCTGAACAGAACAAAAATTAGCTCTATGCATTTGAAACTTGGTCAAGTTGGTGGAAGTTGTAATGACATTTTACCCACCAAAGTGCACAATATCTGTTTTGTAATGTCATATGCATGGTGTATAGCAACTCCCCACAGTTTTATATATTACTTGTCCCAGCTCCAGGCCATCATCTAAGAGTTGCTCGTTTGGTTTCATCTTCTGATACATGCACAAGTAGTTTTTGCAGCTGAGCCCAAACTTGAAGTACAGTACCATGTGGCAACTACACTAATTCATGGTATAGAATGCATGCCAGGACCAATAGATCAGGAGGCAATGTACATATGTACAAGTTGTACAGCACATTCTTTACTGCATGGATGCTTTTATAGTTATGATATCCTTGGGATTCAGGGATATATCAGATACCCAGTAAATATGAAAGACAAATGGATAACAATGACAGGGTTTAGCATTCCATATCTATTTTCTAATTGCAGGGTAACATCTAATCTTATATTACATATTCCGATACTGTATTCTGTGCAGTGTAGTAAATCTATACTACCTTACAAAAGTGTGCTTGATATTGATGTACCTGAATCTAATCTGCTCATGATCAGATCATGCATGTTCATGAGATCAAGGCTGTGGTGTTAATGTATAGCAGGTATATAGAAAATAGATTGGGGCCATATTGATTTCAGTGGAACTATTGGATGCTCATACAACAAAGTTAAGGTTGAGTCTATCAACTCTGTATAAAACTGATCTGATCATTCAATTTCTATTTTGGCAATAAGGGAGGAGTTCAAGTTGACTCTGAATTTAAAATCAAATTTGAGATCTAAAAGCATCAAGGGCCTAAGATCAAAGACAATTTTGACTTATTTCCAAACTGTGCCTTTAAGTTACAGTAAACACTGAAAACAAAATTATTTCAAAGAACACAGCTGGTGAAAAGTTCCACTTAAGTGCTCAAGAGGTGAAGCAAGGATCACACAACAAGCCATACTTAAAGGGCATAAGTAGTCGCCTAAAACTTACTTTAAAACGACAGCTAAGACTCACAAATTTCTTATTTCTCTAATTCCAAGTCAAGTATTTTTCATGATATTTCAGGACTTCAATACTGCATATTCAAGGTAAACCAAGAAGTTACTCCTGTGAATTTCCCAATTTAGTGAGAAAAATGTTGTCACATGATTCTCAAGAACCATTCATGAAATAGAATAGACTACTACACTAATCTCAATTGGAGTACGTGACTGCATTTTCCCTTTAAAACACTGTTCACCAAGATATGTGTATATTTTGCTAGTTATCTGATTCTCCTGACACAATCTAATATCAGACGTAGACAACCTCAACACGTTAAAAATGAAACTATGAGTCTACAGTAAATACCAAATATCCGTCACAGATGTAACAAACAGGAAGCCATGTTCACACCTAGCTCTGCAAATTCTAAGAATCTAGACTGATAGTATGAAGACAGACTTAATACTGCCGTCATTAGAGAATCTCTGCCTTGGCGGTTTGGACATCGCTAATCACCGTTTCCCTTCAGAGTAAAATGACATTCCTGT
>WURT03133990.1:6198-25672 GCA_009936505.3 Holothuria glaberrima | reverse complement strand
ATACAGTGTGTAGCCTGTTTCATACAGTCTGCAACCTGTCTCGTATAGTCTGCAGCCTGTCTCCTACAGTCTGCGACCTGTTTTATACAGTCTGCGACCTGTTTTATACAGTCTGTAGCCTTTCTCATGTAAACAGTCTGCATCCTGTTTCATAATGGCTTCAGTATGTCTCACACTGTCTGCAGCCTGTTTCATAGAAACAGTATATGCAACCTTTCTTATATAAAGTCTGCAGCCTGTTCCGTATAATATTCTGCAGACTATTTCATATAAAGTTTGCAGTCTCATGTATTTATTCTCTCTGCATTGTTCTTTTATGTTTCCATGACCTTTATACATAATATCAGCCCTGTAAACTGACTCTTTAGCTATTGCATGTTCTTCACAATCTCAGAGATGAACAGATGTGAAGGAGGGGGTTGGGCATGGGGAGGGGAAGTATCAGTAAACATGATATTGTGCTTTCTTGTTGTTTCTTTGTCATCATCCTTATAATGAAACATTTTTTTCAGTTCTAACATGCATTTTTGCATTTTTTCTGCCTCATTAATACTTTTATTTAGTTTTATTCATCAGCAAAGTTTTTGTATTACACAAACCTTTCAGTACACATATAGTGAAGCTTTAAAACATCATATTCATGGTATGGTTGTACATAAGTATTTTAGAATACTTTTTTTGTGAATGGAAATAGTATCATCAGTGAGCTTTTAGGTCATTGTGTCAGCATAACTTGCAGACAAGAGCCATATTTTATTCTCAGATTTCAGGTCTGCTGTGTGAAAGTGTTTAGTGCACACTTACTGTATTTAAGTCACCTTTATCGAAGCAGTTGAAATTACATAGTTTCATCTTGTATTGACTTGTCTAAATTTGTTCAAACTCTTAATTACAATAAAAATTCAAGCTTTTCTCCCCTGTTCTAAGAAAAGTTGATCCCTCCAGGCATCCACTTGCTTCTAGTTGTACTTGTTTCATTGACAGCTTATACTGCCATGACTTGACAGTATGTCAAGTGCTAGGTTCACTTTAATTATCAGAGTGTGCTTTCATTAGTAATTCAGATAATGCCATTTTAAAAAAGTTGTAAAGTGGTGGCATTATTGTCATTGAATACAAATGATGGGGAGATGTTCTGGGAATGTTAGTTTACTTAGGGGAATACCTGTATTGTCTTCTTCCATTTTTCTCCATCAAACTGTCGGCATTTCTCACTGACGTATGATTGTGTTTAATTGCAAATTTCCCATGTATTGTCATATATTGAGAGTGGTAACCTGGTCAGTAGTAATAAGTCTCTCAAGGCTCCTACTAGACTAGTACAATAAAAAATCTGGGGTAGTTCTAGACATGCCTGGACATAGGTAATATTTGGCTGGTATGCTAACATGTTAGGACATGCAGATTTGAAGATTCCCCTTAAGTCTTTGCCAACTTAAATTGCCTAGTCATACTGATAGGCATGGTGGCTGGAGATAATCATTTTTTGAATGGTTTGAGTTTCCAATTTGGGGGTAGGCAGGGGGCAGGTAAGGGGTAGATAAATACAGATATAGATAAAAGTTCTTGTGAAATATTAGATTTGTCTAAAGCATAATAGTGAAGGGATATGAGTTTGCTTTTATTTTCGAAGGTGAGAGAATGTACACGTCTAGAGACTCTGAAACCATCAATAATTAAAAGTCATTATTGACAGATTAATATTGGACCAGTTGGTATGGTATTACCTCAGTATGGCTAACCTGTTGTACAGGACAGGAAACAACCAGTCCCTATGATTATAGCCTATAGTGCTTTTGGTTCTTCTGTCTTGTGGTACTACAGTCCAATGGTAGTACAGTCCACTGGTTCTACAGTCAATGAAATGTTGTAAGTATGCACTAAAGTACCAGTGGATTGTTCCTGAATTCTTTAGGAAAGTTACTACCATTGGGTTGAGCTGGAAGTGCATTTAACAGCAGTCTGTTTAAGGAGCTCTTTTTAATGAGCTTGTTAACATGTTTGAGTAAAATATTGACAAAAATTCTTTGTAAATTGAAAAATTGTATGGTAATTCTTAACAAAAAAGGTTTTCAGCAAGTCTAGACCTACTTTTGAAGAAATGTAGTCAAATTCTACTCTATTCATGCAAACAAAAATGATATCACATTGTCCTACTTTAAGTCTTCATAAGCAATAGAATATTAAACAAGAAATGCTAAGGTATAACTCAAAATATTAAACAACTGTAAATACACAAAGGGTTGTGAAATATGATATGGACAATATCAAGTATTTTCATTCTTCATCTACTAACAAAGTGGACATAAACATAGTATTTGAGTTCGGTAATATACCCATAATTATGATACTTCTTGCTTGACTTCCCTAGTCTTTTTTAAGCAAGAATTTCTAGGAGTAGGAGTGACCTTGGGCAAAAACGAGGTTTGTCCTGTTCAGCAATTATTGAAAGAGTTGATGCATATTCATATCTCTTCTTTCTTTCTTACACCTTGCTTGCTACTGTGTATCAGGAGAACAAATCTCAGCCAACATCTCCCTCACCAACAGCAGAGCAGGTTTCACTGCGCAAATCTGCTCTGGAGGCTCGCAAGGAGGCTCTGAAAGCGAGTCGTCTTGGTAGCTCCAAGTCCCCAGAGGTTGCCCCTAGGGCTTTCCCAGGGGTATTTAAACCTCAGGTTTCAGTACCAGAGGAGGTATTACCCTTAGTTTCATTGGTTTTGTCTTTTTGATGTTCCTGCTTGGAGTGTTTTTACACTGGTGTTTCTATTCTTTTTTCGTTTAAATTAAATTCATGTTGTCCTCTAAGATGTATTAGCTTCATGAAATTCATGAAAAAAACAAGAATATAAACCAGCATTGGAAGACAGGGCCCCTGACCCAGTCCCATTACCCATCATACCTTCCACTTCCCACTTTCTCTTTATGGCATGTAGCAAATTACAGTATAAGATAGTATTCTATGTCCCTTCTCCATTTACAGAAAAGCCAGCTTATCCCCCTCCCCCCCCCCCTCATATTTGTTCATTTGCAATATTTGTGGATGGTTGTGAAGTTTGAAATGCACCTGACATTTCTGACAATTTTAAACCTTTCCAGATGGGTCCCTTAAAGCTAATTATTGTTTCATACAGTTATAAATGATGTCCACAGACCATTGGGAGACAGTCTGTCTTGGTTGTGCACAGACCATTTGGAGACAGTCTATCTTAGTTGTGCTTTTGACAATTGACTTGAAATGACTGGAGTGACAAAACTTGATACCATCATGTTCCTAAGAGATGCAATTACTAAGTAAAGAAACAATACTACTGAGATACAAATTTGGTAAAGAAATTGCTTCAGCCATTTTACAAAGAAATAAGGATATTTTGATGATCTTAAACATTGCAGTAATGTTAAAAATCAAAGTCCTCCCTAAATTTTGTGATGAAAAGGAATTCTATGCAGGTGTAACTGACATTTCTTCCTCTAAAGTCTCATGTTGTTGAAGGCATAAATCTCCTGTTGTGAGATATTTTTGGGATGTTTTCTCCTGTTTTAATAGATGACTCAAATTAAAATTACATTTTAGGTGTTCAAATTATTGCAAATATTACTTGATGTCTAAAGTAGTGTGTTGTCAGTGGAACTTTACAAATTGTCCCTGCAAAGTAGAATTCACATCTCTAGACATGCAGGAATTTTTGTGGATAACAAACCACTTAAACTGCTAAATAAAGTGAATCATTCATATTGAAAGGAGTGAATTTATGGCCTTTTTTATTGTATGTCTGTATTGGTATTTGTGAGGTATGTTGGTTCTTAGAAGTCACCTCAGTTCAAACCAAACCCAACTTCCTGATAATAGAGTACCTTCCCACCATCAAACAGTACCCCTTCCCCACCCACAAATATAACTCCTTCCCCACATGTAGTCCCTCTGGTTCTTCATGTATTGCACCCCTTCATTATTTTGTGTTTGAAGTGAAACCATTCAGTATTGTTTAATTTATTACCGTTTCTGCTTTGTGAGGTTTCCTTACGTACAAGTTTGTTCATCTTGATAGTTAATCCATTAAAATACACTAATTGTGCCACAGAATGTGTCCATTATGGATTTAATTTCACCAAGCATGAAACCTAAATGCCATGTCAAGTATCTGTTAACTATGTATTCTCTAAACATCTATCTTTTCTTTTGCTTTCCTTTCCCCAACTGATACCATAGTTTCTACGTGAAAGATGATTTCTTAATTATTTGAGCCTTCTCTAAAGTTAGAATAGACTTCCATTTAGTCGCAAAGTACCTTTCAAAGAAACACATCTATAACAGACAAAGTTTCTAGAATACGTTGACACAATTTCAATGAACGTAACAGAACCTGTTTCTGAAAGGATGAAGGATAGTATTATATGGAGACTACTCCCTTAATTTGATGAGAGTAAAACCCCATGTTATGATAAACTTTCCTGGAAGAAATGTGTTTTCTTTTTTTTGGTAGAACTATAGAACAGATAAAACTTTCTATTGTAACTTGATCTTTGTGATAATGTTGTATCAATACTTTGTTGTAGTTTGTGAAGTTTCATGATGTGGGATTTATGAAAACAAGGGAGATTTTATCCCTGTGCAGTCTTTCTCAGTATATGCAGGCTCGAAATAGTTTCAAATGGTGGAAATGTATCAGGGAAATATTGTTCAAAATGCTCTGTTTTCATATCAAAAACCCAAATTTCGTTGCTGACATTTGATGGTGTGTAGCTCAAAAATTTTCCAACCCAGCTTTACTGAGGACTTTCAGACATAGTTAAAATGGTATCAGAAAAAAATTATTTCTGTCATATCTTCATCCGCAAGCCACACAGTATTCTGGATTTGTCAGTATGACATAGTCACGATTTGTCAGTATGTAGAATACATGTGATTTTTCATCCATTAAATCTATTGTCAGTGTGTTACACATTTTCAAGTTGTTCATGTCTCTCATCCTTTCAGAGCTCTTGCATTTTGATATTTTATTCTCATACATTGTACAATAATCCATCCTTTTTGCAGAATTGTGAATATTTTGTTACACTTACATTTCAGCATTTTTGCTCGTACTTAATACGCTCATAAGTTTTGATTTTGTACTCACAGGTTTCAAAATGAAAGATTTTGTACTAATACTAAATTCCTACTGATGGACCTAAGAAATGATGTATACTCACACAGATAGTATACTTGTATTTACAGCTGCAGGAATTATACATGTAGCCAAAGTTGCTGGTATAAGATATACTTGTACTCACTCACAGATGCAAGTATTATGTGTAGGTACAGCTACAGGTAACAGTCTCACAGCTGTAGGCATTACACAGCTACAGGTAACTTACTTGTAGTCACAGCTACAGATAACAGTCTTGTCACAGCTATAGGCAATGCACATAGTATCACAGCTACAGGTAACTTTTAGCCACAGCTATAGGTAATATACTTAAGTCACAGGAACAGGTAACATACTTGTGCTCACTGGAAATAAAAAGTACAGGTAATAGGTGATTAACTTGTACCACAGATAAAGGTTGTGCTTATGGCTGCAGGTAATATAGTTGTAGTAACAGCTGTGTATAAATATAGAAGGACTTGTAACTAAAGATAATTGACATAAATGCACAGCTATAGGTAATATAAATGAACTCACAGCTACATTACCTTTACTTGTAGCTATGGGTAACATAATACTTGTAACAGCTACAGGCAGTATATTTGAACTCATAAGCTAAATATTTTTATGCACAGCTACAGTAAGTGTACTTGAAGTCATAGCTACTTTTTTAATATACCTGTACTCATAGCTACAGTAACATAGTTGTTGTTACAGCTACGCGTAGTATAGTTGAACTCATGGCTACAGGTAAGATACTTGTATGCACAATTACAGTAAATTTACTTGTAGTCACAGCTACATTTTACCCTTCTGTACTTATATTTAGAACAGTGTACTCTCACTTTGTACTCTCACTTTAAATCTGCATGTCTGTAAGTTAGAGGAAGCATGTGTCCTCTTTACCTTGTATGTCATGTGATTTTAAGGTCACATGACTGCAGCCTGCATCATCTTAAATTCATAGGCATTTGAGGTATGGGTGTGGGGTGAGAGCCCCTGAGCACAATAATGGTTGAATTCTGGGCAAAAGTTTTCTCAGGACAAAATTCATGTCATGACTGTCTATCCGACAGTACCTCAAACTCCTGCCCCTTTGTGAAATGTCTCCCAATATTCCCATGCTTAAAGAAATACATTGCTAAAAGAAAATCATCACAAAACATGTGCATCTCATTCTTCTATCATCAATTCATAAAATATAAATGTCCAACTTTATTTTCAGGGCAAGTATTTCATTTTGAAGAGTAAATAGCAGTGTATTTTATCTACTACTACTGTCATACTGAATGTTAAAGCCCAAGCTTTGTTTATGCAAAAAAGGCATTTACTGTCATTCCATCCACATGTAAATTATATTGTTGAAAGCATTGACTAACCTGCTTAAGCTAAAACTATGAAACCTTTATATCCATTCAAAACTTCCACAGGAATATTTTTTTGATCATTTTATGGAAGTAAACCTCACACTGAGCACTATTTACAATAGTTTCTTTTGCTTTCTTACAACAGCCTCCCAGGATAGATGGTGAAAAGTCTGAACCTGAAAGTTTGGCTTTCAAAGATAAGTGGAAGAGATTTGAAAAACAGATTGATGAACAGGTCCATTCAACTCCTAAAGCAAGTAAGAATCCACCTCTGTCTTAGTGGTGGGAGGGGTATCATGTATTGAGAGGAAAGGTAGAAACAAAACTGGTTTACCCCATCGAGTGGTGTGCCTAAGATGGGGGCGAGATAGTTGGGTGTGACTTCTGGTGTCCATAGAAAGGAACCTTGGTGAAACTGAGTACTTCAATATAAAGATTTACAAGCTTGACTAGTATTTTTGAGCTGATATTGTGGTTAAATTATATAAAACATGGTTGTCACATGTTTGGAAATGGGAAATTTCAGTGCCTTATTAAGGCACTACTCCTTCATGTAAACCCCTGACCCTGTACATCCCCCACACATTAATGATTAATAAGAATAAAATGCAATTGTTTGACTGTCCTCAGTAGTTGTTACATCATGTACATCGATCTGTTTGAGAAGAAGTTGTCAGTAATATCACTAACAATGATGGATTGGCTTTCACCTGGTCCTCAAGTTTATGTCACCTCCCTCCCCGTCCTGTTGTATCCTTCACAGTTTTCCCTGTGGTTGGTGTGTTGCCCTTCTGGGACCCTAGACAAACATTTACCTAATGTAGTAGTCATCCAGCTCTGACTACAATACCTGTTCCTCTGTCACCTATGCTCACATTATAACTTGGTAATTAACACACAGAAACTGATTCTTCCTGCTTCTACTCTGCCTCTCTCTTGCAGCTACCAAGAAAGTAAACCTTGTAAGTGATGTTGATCTAAAGCACATGCAGGAGGAGGAGAGGAAGAAGCAGACACCCCCGGCTACTCAGACCCCCTCCCCTAGCAGTGGGTTATCAGCAGAAGAAAGGAGGAGAATGATTCTGGGACTTGACCCTTCACCTGAAATGAGGTATAACTATCTTTGCCTGTTTGCAGCTATGTTACACTCTGCATCCTTACATTTTTTCACCATTGTGCAACCCTTCCCTTTACCCGGGTAACATTCTACTGCATTTTTAGATTTAATGCCTCCAATGTGTTAATTTTGTTCCTCATCTCATTGTCCTTAATCCTCTTACTATGCCTACCCTTTGTCCCTTCCTCCACTTTTGTCATCCTCATCCAGGCACACTCTTAAATGCTCTGGTTTATCTGTCTAACATTTCAAGTAGGTTTTGGTCTTTCATGTGTAACAACTTAACACCAAAATGTGGCACAATGGAGAACCAGGTACTTCCAGTGAATAGTCGTGCAAGCTATTTTCCAGAAGGTGAAAGCCCCAAATTGTTCCCATATATCTGTAACCAGCCCTAATGGGACACTGTATATTATTTGACCTACATATTGAACCCTCAGACTTCTTCTCAAAGTCTGTCATGGTTTCATGGGAGACATCGTCTCTCACCCCATCCCTTTCCCCTCTCTACCCCATCCCCCACCCTAATATGTTTATGATGGAAGGAAGGGAAGTGTGGGAGAATGAGTGCCCTGAGGGTCAAGGTATTATCCTCTTTACCAGTCTGTACCTTAGCTTAGTCTTTGGCTACACTTCAAGTATCTGGTAGAATGGCTGATTACATATAGCTTTGTCCCTGCAAAATATACTGGAGTTAGAGCAATGTACATCTTACATGAAGGGATGCAACATGTGCAAGGATCACAAATATTTTATTAAAACTTTGAAAAGGGGTACTGTATTCAAAACTTGAAGGGAAGAATAATATTGAAAACAATTGTGTCCTGATTGCAGAGGGCAATGGGAAAACTAAAATTAATGACAGAAAAATGGGTTTGTCGTCAGTAACAGGGTGCAACTGGTCAAGATTTTGTGACTTCTGTAGTCAATTTACATTTAAGCTAGACTTGAGGGAGGAGTTTAAACTGTGTACTATAGTACCCTGTTGAGAAAACAGTGTATGAGAGGTACATAATAATTTGGTACATGTTGCACTGCATGGATAAACCACTCGAGTAAGGTGTTGCTAAATACACAGAAAATGGCAACTTACACTGGCACAGCTCTGGGCATTTTTCAAAGAGAAGTTTTCCTCAGTGACAATTTCACAACAAGTATATCTTAAATGGCAAACTCTGGATGCTCTTTAAGAGACTCTTTCAAATGAAAAATGCTTCTTATGTTTTCATAACATTATTTTAAACTCTGCAATTTCTGTCTCCTAATCCTTTGCCTTACAACTCGTTAAATTTAATTAACCCTTTTGCTAATTGTATGAACTCAAGCTTTTGGTGATCAGGGGCCAGATTCACAAAGAATTGCATTTGCTTTGTAAGTCAAAATATTTACAGTGTGTGCACCTACCTATTATGTGGTATTCTCAAAGCCATCTTACTTTGTGAAGTTATGCAATATAACTTCAATTTAAGTCACTATGACTTTTTGTAAAGTTACACATGTATCTTTTTATGAATATTAATCAAGTTAATAGCCAGTCTGACTTACAAATCTTTCTTGCATACTTTTGGTGAATGTGGCCCCTAGAGGTTCCTCTGTAAGGTCTTCAGTTATTTTGCATGAAGAACCACATTAACTAATCTGCAGTGTGCAAAGTGTGAATATTATGCATGTTCATCAGAAAGATGCATAAGTCAAGCTTTCTCATGAATATGGATAATGTAATTGATATGCCTCTTGGACATTGCTGATATTTTTAATGTTTATTCCTTTTCTCCCTCAATCCTTCCTTGTTATTTTAAAGAAAGTATTACATCAATACAAACAAGAGACTGGGGTAAGATGTATATACATCACTCCTTTTATGTGTGGAAATGCTTCACCATACATCATGCTTTGGAAATAGACTCTGAAAATGTTCAAAGCAACTTAAATATCTGTTAAACAGATGAAAATTTCATGAAGAATGGATGTTATGTCTGCACAGTTGTTTTCTTTCAAATGTGTTAAAATCCAATGATTTTGGCCATATCTCTCAAGAATGGCCTAAAAGAGAGACTTAGGGTTGGTAGCAGTTGAAGATGCAAAAGGTAATCTTTGTTACTCCTTCCTTACCCCCTTGTTATGTAACTTGTGATTCCCTGTAGATTTCCAACACCAAGGAGGTGGGGTTGATGGTGGTGGTGGCAGTTATAATGTATCACAAGCATTGCTGATTATTTCCAACTCATTAGTTTTTGCCTTAGTTCGATCCCCAAAAAGCCAGTAGTGTGCCTGCTACATGGTTTGAATCTATTACTTTATTACTCAAACATGACCATTTTCAATTGGGAGTTAGTACCCTATATCACAAGGTGTTGTAGAATGTAGTCTGGAGGTAAAGCATTATCTATCAATGATTTTTGTACAAATGCATCCTAACTAGTACTGTTACTTTACAAATTATTATTTATATAATAACAAACAGTTCATTCACCTCAGTATGTAGTTTTAACTGTGCACTTAAATACCTGTCATGTCCATAATCATGTTGGTTATCATGTGCTTCTTTGCTAAATCATAACAGCTTCGAAAATCAGCAACAAAATTTTAAGTAAATGTGAAAATTTGTGTGTGTTTGCTTGTTGCCTGCTAAGGAACATTTAGTAGGTTTAGTTTAGCTTATTTCACTTCATTTTCCATTATCATTCTGTAGTCTGTCTGTATGCTCCCAGTCCTATCCGTAAACCTCATAGCTAGCTTTTGTCAGTTTGCATTGTTTTCTCTTGTGTCCAGTCTTCCTTCTGACAAAAAAGACAGTGACACTAATGGTCAGCCTCCACGGCCAATGTCACCTTCCGAAAAAAGAGCACAAGATGCTGAAGAAAGAGCTGCTAAAAGAGAAGCAAGGTTAGTTCTCAAAAGAAAAAAAAGGCTGCTCTCCTCTGCTCTTATTTTGTTACTTTTTCTTTCTTTTTTATTTTTACTAAATTTTCAAAATTATTGAGGCCTAAAAGCAAAGGCAGAAAAAGTTTGATAGATGCCTCATGGCTTGAGGCCCAAGTCTAGTGTGCTCATAACATTGGTGTCAGTAGTGGGATTGTAATCTCACATGGTAGAAACAGTTCCCAAATAATTTGTTTTTCCTTGCCTTGAAAACCCAGCACAGTAGAATTCCTGCAGTATATTTTGAAAGTGTCACAAAAATCCCAGGTTTAGTACTAACAAAGTAGCAACTTAATGTAGAAATATGGTTTCTCATTGCTGTCTTGATATGGTAACGTAAGTGGGATAAATATTTATCTGTGGAAAGTGCAAAATGAGAATGTACAGAAATGTTTTTGGTTTTCTTTCCATTATGCTTCCATTTAAAGTTTGTTTTTTACTCTTTAATGTCAAAGGTCTGTGGATGTGTAACCATAACAGCTCTTTTACTCAACAGTGATAGATTAAGATCCCCTGATAAAAATCTGTTGGAATTATTTGAGTATCTTTTACTGTTTTTAAGATACACCTCTTCAAAGGTTGACCATTTTGAGATGTCTCATTTGCTATTCAGAAATGGTGATGCTGAGTGTTGCACAGTCTGTATTTCTTTTGTTAATCCATTATAAATTAGCAGTTAATTACTTGCCAGCTAGTTTCTAGTTTGGTCTTTAATGTGGACATTTTCAAAGGAGTCAATAGCTGCTTCCAAAATGAACACATCAGGACATGCCCACATTACAACTGTCCTTGGCATGACGGTTAAACAAGGAATAAGATGTGACATATCCTATGGGTCCCTCTTTCCATGTCACAAATTTTGCATACTTTGCTCATGTTAGTTCATGATGTAAATGCTAAAAAATTAATTGTCTTGTAAAATGGTCAATATTTGATGGATTTTAATCGAGATTCTGACTATTTTATCATTTTAATGCTTTTTACTTCAAAAAGCAGGTATACCATTTACATATCCACAGACCTTTAAGAAGGGAAATTTTCACGTATAAGTGTCTGACTTTTGTAAATTTTGATTAAAACCTTGAATATATGCTGCATAATTCCATCTTGGGCAAATTGTTATACATTATGGATTTGGGCCCCTGAGCCTTCGAAGAGATGCAGTTTGTCATAATAGAAGTGTGTTTTGGGATTGATACACCATGAGTGTAATTGACAATAAATCTGACTCCATTCTAAAGGAAGTCCTCTGTTAAAATCATATTTCAGTATGAAGTGGTATGCAGTTTGCTATTCTTAGATTCATTTTGGCTAATTCCATTCATTCCTTTTTGTCAGTTGTTTGTTAAAAACATCCCTTGCATCTTGTTGGTTTTTTAGCATTTCATCTTCATTTGCCTGCTGTTTGGGTTTTTTATTTCTCTCAGAAAATGCACTTCCTATCAAGAAAAAGTGTTTGATCATGCATTTTTTCACTAAATTTTTTTTTAAATAGTTCATATTATGCCTCGTTCTAAATTTACTCAATTGACATGGATGTATCAAGGATAAACTAAATGTTAAGATTATCAAAAATGATTTCAGATTTGCCATCTTGTATGTAGGCACCTCCAGGAGGGATGGGGCAGGGAGTGAAGGCGGGTCAGTGATGAAAACTTCCCCTTCCCCCACCATTTCAAGTTACATACGATTTTATCTGAAATCTAAAAATAAACTGATCAATCTCTAAACACCAAACATCAATGTCATTTAAGTATTGCTGTCTTTTCAAATTTTAGGGTGTGGGAGGGGAGGAGACTGTTTAGGTTTCTATGGTGTGTTAACTTTCATCCAATATTTAACCCCCATTTTGTATTTCTGTTAGTAGCCATGCAATACAAGTTGGTTCCATAAGTTCTGTGTGTCATTAGCTCACACACATTACTGTGTGAATTGTTATGGAGCTGTGTTCTACACTTGTGTGCCAAATTCTTCAATGCAAAATTTTATGGGTATGTTTTGGGGAATTATACATTAATTTCCTTGTAAGTAGCTGATCTGGAAGTGGTGAAAACATATCATTTTATCTAAAAATAAACAGTTCATTTTATTCTCTTTGAACAGAGGCCCACTCCAGAAATGGGAAATTAAGCTAGGGTTAACCAAATCCTTCTCAAAATTTGTCCTCACATAGTCGGTCTACATGGTGTTAAGCGGAAGAGGACTTAGGAGGTCTGCCTCATGAGAAGGGCGCCCTGATTCACTGTGCTATTAGTTTACCAGGGTCTAGTTTCGGGTAGGTGGGGATTACATATGTAAATAGGAGGTAAGTATCGGGGCTCATAGACTCCCAGTTCAGGGAGTTTTGGAGAACTGTCACACTAGGAGATATCAAGTTGAATAGCATAGTTGACCACTGTGTAGGAGGATTGGTCTCTAGTTTGGTAAATAATGAGAAAATGGTAGGGGCTGCTGAAATGTGTTACTATCAAATATTTGGTGATTGATTTATTTCTAGGATGAAAGATTTGGAAGAAGATGCCCTTCAAGCCCAATTTATCTTGGAAAACAGCAAGACAAGACTGAAAGTTGAGGGCAGTGTTCCTAATGGTAAATCTGCCCCTGAAATACAGGTAAGGAGGTTGGACCTAAAATGCAAATAAAATTTTGTAAGGGATGCAACATTTGAAACTTTTTGTTTGGTAAGTTTGTTTGTTGGTGGAAATGGTTGTTGAAATGACCCTCTGCTCTGGTAAATGCATTTTGCAAGGCTCTAGTGGTAGCATTAGGGTATGAAAGTGAGTGGGGGAGGGAGGTGTGATGATGGGTGGAAGGGGTCAGTGGGGAGAAATTATCAAGGGCAGTAGTATGTCAGCTGTATTATTGTTTTAAATTTGGGAATTGTTTTGGGGGCAAGTGAGTGGGGCAAGAAGTTGAGGGGGTTTGAGATAATTTTACTGCAGAAATGCTCCCACATACCTGATACCACCATATAGTGCAGACATTGCAGAGCTTTCACCATGGCATAAAATCATACTGTTGTAAAAATATCAGTGAAAATAAATAACAAAAAGTAAAAAAAAATGCCTTAGAACATACAAAGTCATGGATTCTTACAGTTGAGGTTAAATTGATGTCATGTACCCTCACCAACCCTCGTCTAACATATGTTGCATGTCTTGAAGAACTGTAAGGTCTGAGGTGTATGAAATGGTGAAAGATAAAATTAAAAACACATAAAAAATCCTCCAAATGTAAGTTTTACATGATGTCATGAGATGGAAATTTTTAGGTAGGAGCAACATGAAACCATGAATAAAATTTTTCAGAATGTTTTAGTTGCGTAATGTCTTGCGTAGCAAAATACTTGCATGGGTTCTACACTACTGGTGATGGGAAGGAAGATTTCTCAAGTTCAGAATGTAATATTTGCATGAAGAGATATGCTTAAGTTGTAGTATATGTACATATTCAAACATTAACAAGCAAAAATTAGAAAAAGAACAATTCAAACTTTCATGGGTAACATTTACTGTTACATAGAAAAAGCTTATGCCTTGCTTATACAGTATTAAACTTGTTATTATCTAAGAGGGAACTTTTGATCTTTTATAGCCCAGCAAGGGATCACAATTGATATTCACTGAAATCCTAATGTCCCCAGCCTCCCTCTTGACCCTGCACCAGACAGTTCCTTCAGAAATTGCTTTTCCCCATCTCCAACACTAGGTCAACTTTTCAGGTGGTGTCACACTCATTAATGAGTGCAAGAAGTGAATGTTTTCATAGAAGTAGTTTGCAGAATATCATTTGGTAAACTCCTATATGGTGAACTTAGCACTCAGACCTTCATAGTGAACAGTATTAAAAGCCAGGGAAATGACAAGAATGGTTCTCCCTTTCGTTCCTGATGTAGTTAGTAAAAACTATCCATTGTGTTTTAAAATATTGTTCTATACATCCAAACAAGAGATTTCCCACCCCACCCACTCTGACTCGTGCCAGAAAGGGCAATTTAATTCATTTTAGCTCACTACAGCTCATTTCAAGAGTGTAACCTTTTAACTAACCTAATGTTATAAATGTGATCATGAAAATATCAAAAAATGAGAGGTGGATTTCTTTGCAAAATCCTTTTCTTGCTATCTGTAAAGTAAATATCATTTCACCAATTTTGTATGTATACTCATTATTTGTAGAGCTTTGGTAGTTTCTATAAAGTAACAAACTAATTGTTTCTTTTTATCATGGTATCATATGTTTACTGCTTGCAGAAAAAATTATTGCAATTTTGCAGTCATTATTCAATCACAAAAAAGGGTTAAGATATAATTTAATGCTTGGGGTAGATTTTAGGTTATCGCAGCTCCAACAATTTTGGACTCAAGCACTTACAGCCCTGAGAGTTAGACTCTTTGTGACTTATATTCTCTCTCCTTTTTGAATAAGCCTCATTGTTCTGTGATGATAAAGCTCTTAATGCCATCTAAGAATTGTCAAATAGTCTGAGCTTGCAATTGTTTGTTAATTTTCTCTTTGTGACTTCATATTCTCTCTCCTTTTTGAATAAGTCACATTGTTCTGGGATGATAAAGCTCTTAATGCCATCTAAGAATTGTCAAATAGTCTGAGCTTGCAATTGTTTGTTAATTTTATTTTTTTAATTTCCTTTCTGACATCTTCCCAAACATGGAAAGAATATTCATATCACAGACAGGCTTTATACCTTGACAAGGTTGATTTCTGTAATACAAAAAAAAAGGAAAAAGAAAGAAGGGAATTTGACATAGATTCTACCATTGCTATAGTACCAGGAGTAATCGCAGCTTGAGTGCCAACAAGAAGTCATGACTGTACTAGAGTCAAATAGTTACCCAAGTCTAATGGACATACTCCATTTTGATGAGGGCAGCATTCTAAATTTATGACAACATTTTGAATCACCTCAGTAGTTTCAGTTTTGAGAATTAATCCCAGTATCTTTTACATTATATTCAAATTTTTATTGAGGTAAGGGGGTGCACAGCCAGTGCAGTTTACTAACAATCTATTCCATTGGACCGTTTTCCCACTTTCTTTAGATATCTTCGCAGGGCGGTTTGGATGACATCAAGTTTATGGACGAAGGTAAACCAGTCCCTGCCGTTCAGTCATAGATTTCACATAATTTGAAACAAAAGAATTCACTTCAGTAGTTAACAGTCCTAATAAGCTGAAGTTTCACACCAAGAGAAGCCAAATACCAATTACAGAATGCTTATGCTTTTATTTAAAAGTGTAACAGTTTGAAATATTTGGTTGTTGTGTTAGTTTGAGCCAGACTTCACTCCCCTAGTCAGCTAACAAATTTATGACTAAGCTTCTTATATCGTTACTTGAGTTTGCATTCCTTTTTTATTAAAGCCTGAAAGTATTCCTAGATCTAGCTTTACTCACTCAAGATTTGAGTGTGTTTACAACTCTCCTCAGACTTCAAGAGTTAGTGCCAAAGTATGTAAAATTAAACAAGCAAAATTCCAAATCAGACTGAATTCAGTAAGCATACTGGACATCCTCAAATTCTCATATTCAGGAAATTTTGAAAAAGAAAAAAAATTATAGTAGAAATGGTTGCTGCTTGTCATCAGTCCTCAAGAAGCCAAAGTACGTTTGCAGAATTTATGGCACTCACTTGCAATTCACACAATTCCTTCTGAAGGATTGCTTTACGTGGTAGTGAATTTCAAATACTTTGTTGACTTTGACTTATTTCAAGAAAGTTTGGGAGAGTTTTTTTATAAATCACAGAAATTTTTCTATTCTCTCACTGCATTGCATTGTTTCACTCAGTTCATGCACATGGTTGTTGTGGCAGTAGGCAATTAATAATATTGCTGTGGGTAGCTGTCAGCAAACCTCTTCCTTATATCTGGTAGATAAATTGACAGTAGTTACCCCCTTCTCTTCCCACCCTTGTCTACCCTCTGTTATTAGTTGGTTTCTGCTTAGCCTATTTCTGTACATCCTAGGTTTTACAAAATGATAGTTCCTTCAGCTAAGTCATCACATAGTTACCACTTGTCATATTTTGTACCCCACCCATCCCCCATCTAACCATCTTCGTAAATCTCCCACTTTGTGGTTCTTTAGAATCCTACATCTTTATACATGTTAAATATAGAATTGGCTCCCACATGTGATTGCAATTAAAAGTGTTGTATTTTGAAAGATATTCCCTCTAGGCAAAAGGGTCAAGCACAGGTTTGCAGCACCAAAATGATGGGGGGGGGGGAGGGGGTAAAGTTCCACTGATGTAAACTGTATATTTGTGTCCTGTTATTTTGTTAAAGTTGGAGAAATGAAATGCTGCTGTTTTTTATTTGGCAAAGATACTGTTGCAGAGGTATTGTAAGAATTGCAGAGATATTGTAAGAAAAACATACTTTGCCATCAGAACTGAGTTGGCAACACAAATTTAAATCTATGAAGTGTCTGATTGAGAGGGTGGCACATGAATAGTATCAGGCCAGGTCCATAGGCCACACCTAAGTGACCTGTGTATTAATGCATAGTACGAAGCATGTCTCGGGGAGTCATGGTACATGTCGCAAAAATAGAAGAAGGTAATTTGTTGCCTTGTAACAAGTGAATCTGCCGTTGTACGAGTGGATTTATAAACTCTTTTAAAATAAAAGAAGTAGTGAGCAAGATGGGTAGTGAAGATAGTATCATACATGCTTCAGGCAAACAGAGATACGATTTGTGTTAGTTTCAGTGATTGTTATCATCATGTGTGTTATCATTCCTATCAGCTCTATATCTGTAATGTCACTCAGGGATTCAAAATCCCCTAGAAGCATGAGAGCATGACCCTTAGAAAATTATTACAATGTACAGCAAATAATGAGGGTTGGTAAAAGAAAAAAGGTGAAGGCATAGGTGTGAAATTCCATGAAAATTGGTTTCTAATTTTGTTTTATATGCTCTGAAATAAGGCTCATATTGCATCTGAGAGCATCTGAAACCAATGAGCTTCCAGGGGCCTTGAGAGGGCCCTGGACATTAGCCATGGTGACTTCATGCTCTAGAAGTGGGCTTTGTACACACATCTCAAGAACAAATGTAAAAGTAAATTTCTCTAAGTTTTTAGAAAGGCACAGTGTATTTTTGAGGCCTGATTTCATTCAGATGTTGGAGATTTTGTAGGCACAGTTTTTTACATGCATCTGACTGAAAAGGCAGGGAAGAAAGGACTTTCCCTTGTGATGTCACAATATTTATATCCCTATGACTGGTTTGAAGTTAATGGTTTGTTGCATGGTGATTTTGACCTTTGATTGGAAACTGCTATGACCTTTGACCCAGAGTAAAGTTAGGACAAAGGAATACTGCCTTACTGATGTGACCATGGCCTTATGGGCCAGGGAGGCTGGGGGCACCCCCCCTCCATGTCAGAAATCTGACTAAATCCGGCAGATATTTTGTCTCAGTCGGGCGGAAAATTAGACAGTTAAATGAGGTCTGGATTTGGGCAAAAATCACTGCCTTCTTTGAGAAAAACAGTCCAGTACTGCCATGGGTGTGACTAATACATTAATCGGGAATGAGTGGATTTAACATATTATGATTCTACATGTGTGTGTGTGAAGTTAAACTAGTCAGTTGGCCTACACCATGATGTTCAGGAGGGTGCACCTTCTTGCTATGCACAGCTCAAGCCCTGCTTGTCTGTTGTGGATTGCTACATGTGCAATTCATTGCATGACCTTTAACCTTGCTGCATGAAAGATTCTTTCTATGAACACCTGTTACTAACAGATAACACAGCATTGCACAGAAATACACCTCATAATTCATATAGCATGCCATTCCCTTGCATTTTGTATTTTGAAATGATAGATTTCATTTACAAGATATTTCTGCAGTTACTTTCTGGCATATTTCCAAAGCTCTTGTGATTTGTATTTCTGGAATGCTTATTCTTTGATTGCCATCACTCAGCACCCCTTGCTCTAGATGTGGGTGGGGGAATATTCCCTAGGCTGGGGATTTATGTTTGATCAGTAATGGTGGGAAACATAATGCTAGCACATATTTGGATTGGTTGACATATTCATAGTTCTGGCCTCAGACTATTAGGAGATCTGTGAAATCGTCAAATTATACAAATTCTTTCTTCATAGTGTGGTTGCCAAAAATATCGTATAATTTTACCGCAGAATTTTAAATTTAAATTACAATTGCAGTATGTTTCCCATTACCGAGAAAATTTCTTGAATGTTTTTGTCAGAGAAAGGTTTTATTTAAGTTTGGGATAGAGATAGATGGATACATCATGTTCACCTACATTATTGAAAATATTAAAGACTTTCTTTGAGAGTCTATTAGCATTACTAAATTATAAGTGCTGTAAACATGACAAAGAAAAACCAACATAGGACAGATGATGTGATGACTGACCTCTTTGCATTGTAGTTGAAAACAGTTAATTGAAATTTCGCAAAGCCTCATTTTATCTCCATACTACACCTACCTCTTTTTATTTTACTTTCAGCAAGATAAACTTTGACTCATTTCATCGCATTTCATTGGTCATTGTTTTTCATTCTTGCCATTTGTAACTTTTATGTTTGGTATGTTTCCATGCCAGTGCAACGTTAAAGCTGTTTCACACTACTTGTCTTGATGAATGCAGTTTTGGCTGTCCTCTGTAATACATTTTATCCTCAAATGAATTGTTAATGGTAGGGTCAAGCAGAACGGTTGTTTAACTGTGTGGAATTTGAAACTGGTCATTTTCTTGACAGGGGCAAAGGAAGTATCCATGTTGCCTGTGGATATGAAACTAAATTTGCTGCAACCAAAATACAAGGATACTATGTAAGAATTTGTGGTGTGAAACTTTCAATCAAAGCAAATTCTTTAGACTTTGCAGTGAAATGGTACCCAAAGAAAAGAAAGTATGCTATGATCTTCCAAAA